>CABEEJ010000402.1:133206-183140 GCA_901482245.1 Timema douglasi | reverse complement strand
ATCAATATATCATCAAATCCAGACAAGCCCCCAACCTCAACCTTAGATAATTCCTCTCCTTCCTACCAGCACACTTATTATTAGATTCAATATAACATTATTCATAGTGCTGCTATCTATACAGTGATGTCATAACTGAAAAACAGTCAGCTGTGGAAAGAACCTTACAGTTCAACCAAAAGCATCAGTCTACTCTCCTGACCTGATGAAGCTGTCTGTGACAGTGAAAGCTTGTCTTTAAAAATGTGTTCATGTGTTTTTTTAGTGTTATATCTAAACAATTTCTACTCCAGTATCACCTAGGTAAGTGTGCTGACTATCCCTCCTAATTTAAACAATGAAACATTTCTGTAAGTCCTGTATGCTTTCAATGAAATTTGAATTTACTCTAATTTTTTAATTCAATTTCAATTAATGATATTAGGAGTATAGATTAGTTTCCCCAACCAAATGCAGTGTTCATTCCCCGCCCCCCACCCCTAATTTTTTTCTGGCTCACTATAAAAATCTTTCAGTCTTCTTTTATAATTAAAAATATTAGTCAAGTGTTATAAAAATATTCTGATATATTTATCAATGTTATATCACAATTAAAGTTGTTAACAAGTCTTCCAAATTTGAAACCTTTTTACAAATGATTTTTAGTAAAAAATCTATAGGATTAATATAAAAATATTGAGATATTGTGACTAATTGCTATTCTTAAAGTTAATCCCAGAATTGGTTACTTTTAGTAGCTAAAATTAATTTTACTGAAGCTAAAACTACACTTTACTAATATCAAATCTAAACAATTTAAGTGTATTTTTTGTGAACAGATAAATTATGAAAAACAACTTTCAATATAGCAAAAGAAAAATTAGTAGCTTTTTCAAACAGTGTGGCCTCCAAGGTAGGCCTAATATTCATGATTAATAACTTAAAAAAATTATGGAACAAAAATTATATACAACACAATAACAGCTTAGCTAGTTTATATTGTGTGTTATTAATAGAGACAATCTCAATGTTGAAAAATTACAACTTCCATGCATAAGTGTCATTTTTAAATATATATTAAAAAACTGTTCAAAATAAAGATTCAACAAGAACAAAATTAAAAAATGTAAAATGATGAAAAAATCTATTTGTAAGACAAAACTACCCTTTAGTCAGATATTTGCTATAATTAAATGGTTTAAAGCTCAAAAGATGGTTCAAATGGCTACCTACTCAAAAACTATCACAGACTATATCGAAATAACTAAAGAATAATAGCATTAAAACAAGGTTAAAACTGCAGAAGAATTAAAAGTTTTGTACTAAAATCATGAACACAAGAATACATAGATCTTTCTCAAACTTGGTCCTGCTAAAATCTCCATTTCCAGTCTAAAGCTCTTCCTCCAAATAAATAAACAATTTCTGTTGGTCAATAAGCTAAAAAAGTACCAGAACCAATAATTCAGTCATTTCGATCAGTGCCAAACTCCCTCGGGGGTTTTTCCAACAGGGTGCTGGATCCATGGGTTCGCATTTTAGAAGGGCTCACCTCAACATTTTCCTTACCCTTAGCCCGAGAAGGTACCATTACCGCTTGGCCTTTCTTACTTTTTGTAACTGCAGCCAACTCCTCCTTCAGCTTGTTAATTGTCCGTTTTTGGGCCAAATTTTGATTCTCTAACTTTTCAACTTCCTGAAACAATTTAAAAGTTATTTTACAACCAATTGCACAATTAAAAATGAGTTAAGGCCACAAACAAATATCAAAGCTATACCTAAATCTTTATATCTCAACAAATCAATTTTCATGACTTTCCCTTACAACATATGTTCATTAGACTACTCAAGACCGCCCAAAAAAAAAAGGATTAAATTCTACAAACTGAGATCAGCCATATCAACAATTTTGATTTTCTCATTTCTCTAATATCATAATCAGAATATACACAAACAATAACTGTAAAAAAATAAATAGGCATATTAAAATAGTATTACTGATTTGTTAATCTTTCCTAATAATAGCTACAATTAGAAAACATAATTCATAACATTTTGATGATAAAAATTTAACTTTTTAACTTAACATAACCAGGATTACAACCATTTTATTATTATTGAATTTTCTGGTTTTTCCAGGCCTCTTATAATGCATAAAGTGTATAAACTTTAATTTTTCATCAGTCAAGTCTATGTTTGAAACAGGATGATTAAAGATTGATGGGAAAATACATCTGTTTCTTCACAACACTTGCTTAAGGGATAGTAGCTCATGTTTGAATTAGTGCTTAATTTGTCAGTTCACTTTTTCATCTATCCAAAGACCTATTTTAAGTTTACATAGAAGCTCTCCCAAATTAAGAAATATTACAGTATTTTTACTAGAGTTTGCAAAATTCCCCAAGTTTTCCCTATTCTTCTGGTTTTCCAGGTGCCCCTAATATTTCTAATACCATAGATTATTTGGAATCCACACCAATGTCTAATTTGTAGTGGGTAAATTTAGTGTTCAACATTAAACACAAGGGTTATTTTAGCATAATCTGAAAGATAGGGATGGAGAAGGTAGCTGGATATCTGCTGTTTTAGACGAATGTGTGAAACGAGGAACATTAAGAGTTTTAAGAATAAAATACCATTTATGACTGTGTATGGATGTTGAAGCAAAGGGAGTATGCATGGATAGGGAAGTGTAGAGAAAGTTAAGGAGGATGGATTAAGTACGGAGTTTTTTTTAGCTTTATGCATAGCTTCTTGTCTACCCCATAAGGGAACAACATGGTAGGGTCTGTGTGTTTGTTGTAAAATGACAAAATTACGACATTTTCCAATAAAAATAATTTATTGCAAATCACCAAAAAAACTAAATAACAATCAAATGGCAGCCAAATTGTTTCCTAGACCTTTTCATCAGATTGTGACTGTAAGCTATTTAATCAAGATTCATTTTTTCATTAAACTGATTTAAGAAACACTAGTTAAAATATAACAAAATTATGTTTGTAGTACTAATTACTAAGTTTAGGATGATCATGCATTCGCATGTTTAAAATGCACATTTAATTCATTTTTGGGTAATAAAAGTATATGATTTTAATTGTTTTGAGCATTGAAGCATAATTTATCTATTTAAGTGCATATTTATACAAATTTTTGCAAGTACAGACTCACTTCCTGAGCTAGTCTGGGAAATTAGAGAAATTCTTAAGTATGTCACAGAATATTAGTGAAGTCATAAATAATACGCAGCTATAAACACATCGAGATGTAACACCTTAACAATAAGTAAGTAGGATAATAGTTCCTGAAATATTTTACCAGAGCAAGGGCCGACTGCAGGTAAATTTTAAAATATCTACTTCTGACCTTAAGGTGACCTGGCAGTCTAGGGGTAAGGTGTCAGACTTCTGTACTTGCGGCCGGGGTTCAATCCTCGGTCCCGGCACCGATTTATCTGATTACCAAACCCTTCCTTCACCTCTGACAAGACAACTTGTGAATGTGGGGAATGCCAGGCCTCCACCGTGGTTCGGTTAAACTGTAGGTCCTCCATTTCATCTCACAATCACCCAACCATTACACATTAGCGTAAGTGCGTATAACTCGAACGGGTAGTAAGATGTGGTGCTAATAATAATAATACTTCTGACCTTTGATTCTTTCAGAGTTGTATTTTACACAAGGTAGTATAGGAACCAAAGTTTAATTAATAATGTCCTTTTAACTAATAAATTTCAACCCCTCAAGGACTTATTGTTTAGTATTTATTTTTTGGTAGAAACCCAAATACTTGGAAATGTAAATAGGATTACTAAAGTTTGAGTGGTGTTTTGCTATAGGAAAACCTGTAGAATATTGAAAGTTTAACAATCCATCAACAATTTTGATCAGTTGTTTACCAAGGGTGTAGAATATGCCTGAACGATAATCTGGGAAAATTAAAGCAGCCCGTGGGAAATTTGGGGTAGGGAAAAGTCCAACAATTTTGTTTGAGTTTTTAGTACATTCTGGTTCTGATATGGTAGTTTAATTTGTATGAAAAACAAAAGGCTGATGACACTCAACACCAATAATATCAGTAAGTACCATAGTGAGGCAGTGTCGGTGTAAGCACAAAGAGTTGAGGTGTCTAGGGGCTAAGATAATGTGTCAGAGTTCTAGATAAGAAGTCAAGAGGTTGAGATAAGGGGCAAAGGAAAAACCTAATAATTCAACCTGGCTAATGGTGTGATTGATGAGTCATCAGTCACCTACCCTACCACAGGTGTTCGAAAGCTATGGCAGGTAGGTGAGGGAGGGTAGGGAAGGGTGACCGCTGTTTTGTTTTAGTTTGAATTCAGTCACCCATTATATCGCAGCCCAATTACACGGCGATGTGTGCGCTGTTTATTTAAACTCGTGACATGCGTATTGTAATAATTGTGTAGACATGACAGTTTTTTTTAGTGGACCTAATTTGGTTTTTACATTATACAATATATAAATGTAAGAAATTAGATGGTTTATTGAAACAAATGTTTATTATGTCGACTATTAAGAGCAAACAAGACATCAACTGTGCTTATTGTGAATGGTGTGGCAGACTTTTTAAGCTCGGCTATCACTTATCTAATAAACATCCCTGAGAAAAACCTAGAAGAAAGGATCAAGGGAGTATTGCAAGTCTTGTAAAACTTAAATTATGTGATCAGGAAAAACTCTGTCATAAAGAGTGATAGTATTTCCCCTAGTGTGGTTTATAGTGATAGACCTTGCAGTAGTGGCGAGTCTACGAAAAAACGAGAAGTCTATGAAAACCAACAATTAAACCAAGGCCTCTTGGAATTACACTCCATTGCCTCTTACTCTGAAGATGTAAAATTAAACGTTGGTATCAGTAAGCCTACTGGTATCAATGAACAATTAACAATAATATGTAATGCACACAAGGATATGGGAAGGTTGCCATTTCTGGGAGAAAACAATTTTTTATAAGGTAGGTACTATAGAAATAACTGATTAAAAATAAGTTTAAATTTGAATTTTCTAAACTATGTGGTAGATAATATTCCTTGTTCCCTTCAGCTTCTAAAAATATTCAATGTTTTATTTTGAGTGCTATGGTTTTCAGGGAAGATTTTTATGAAAATGTTATGTTCTGAGGAAATATTGGATCTCTGAACATATTCTGAACACCTGTTGTCTACTAGTCTAGATAGTGTTAACATCAAGATATCAAAAGAAAAATAAAGTTTAAGTGCCATTTTAAATTAGTCTATGATAACTATGATAATTTCACAAATGATGGGTGTCTTATTTTGAAAATACTTTGAAATTTCTGCCGCGTCAACCAAAAAGTCCCAAGTCGTGCAGTAACTCCAAACAAAAAACATGTAGCAAGTAATAAAATCAAAAAGGGAGCATAACAAACAACAAGTGTATGACAACAGGTACAAATTTACATTCAAAGATTTATTACATCATGGTAAGTGCAAATATAATTTTTTATAATTTAGTAATTTTGGTTGTTTCTTTTACTAATTTTCATTATATAATTTTGGATCTAAAAGATGAGTGTTCAAAAGAATATATTGATATAACTATTTTTCCAGTTGGTTAACTTTTAAGTGCATAATTATTCTGAGCTTACTAATTACCTGCCACCTAAACCTTTGTAAAATCAAAAAATGTCAGATTTTTAAATGTTTTAAAGTTACCAATTCAAAATAGAGCTTTTTAAGACTATAATAAATGGACCAGATAGATGTATAAAACCTTTGTTAGTTGTGTGTCTTTTAGTGAGAACATTCTACAATACCTCAAGCATGATCACTCAACAATAGTAAAAATAATAAAACAGTGGTGGCTCCACCTTTAAATTTACTCACTGCCTTCAGCTCCAAGTTGTTCTCCTTGAGTTTTACCATGTGTTTTATCTTTTGCTTGTGGTTTTGGTGGCCAAGCAACTCTGCATACTTAGTGGCTAGATCCTTCATCTCGTGCTCAGCAGCCATCTTACGTGTTTCCAGCATGTGGCGTTCTAACTCAAACGCCTCCAACTGTTGCCGGAAAGGACCAACTAGGGATTCTAGTTCTTTGCATCGCTGTTCCCAGTCTGCATCGCATTTTGCCTCAACTTCTGATGAAAGGCTCACCAACTGTTCCGCTTTCTCTCCGAGTTCGTGTTTCAGCCCTTCAATGGTCAACTTATCAAGAGCAGTTTGCTGCTTCATTTGCTCGATAGTTTCCTCCAAAGCTTTCATTCCCTCTAGTTTGAGTTTTGCTTCAGTATTGTCCCTAGTTTTCCTTGCAAGTTCTTCAGTCTCCTCTGCCAGAATTTTACGGAGAGAGATCAGGTCTAGTTCTAAAGATTCAATTTTATATCTTTCAGCTTTCAAGTTTTCCAATAACTCTTGTTCTTTTTCAATAGCAACACATTTTACTAGCCCAATTTCCTTGTTCAAAGTTTCTATAGTATCTTTGGCCTTTTTTAACTTACTTTCATTTTCCATAATTTTTTCATCCTTCATTTTGATCTTAGAATTCAGCTCATGTATTAATTTGTTTTGGCCACTTACTGCTTTGTCTAAGGCAAGAAACTCGGCCTCTCTTTCATTAATAGTCTTTTTAAGATCTTCATTCGATTTAAGAATAGAAGATAAAGATTTGGCATTATTCTTTTCTTTCAGCTCAGAGCTTATAGTCAATTCGCGTAGTTCCAATTCTAGATCTGTTTTTACTGTCTCAAGTTTAACAATTTTCGCACTCATAGTTATTAACTGTTCCTCCTTGTCAGTTTTATCGTTCTCAGTGGCACTTACCTGGTTCCTCAAGTTCACTTCAGTGATTTTCAGTCCATCTATTTGAGCGGATAGTTGAGATATCATCTCTTCATTTTCAATCATTTCTAATTGCAGTTTGGATACATGCTCACTCATTTCAACCAACTCTTGCTCCTTACTAGATTTCTCACTTTCGACCATGCACAACTGTTTAGAAACTTCCACTGCATCTGATTTGAGTTTGTTGATTTGAGTTGAGAGTTGATCAATAAAATCTAACTGATTCTTAGTTTCGGACTCCATATTACAAACTTGCTCCCTCATATTGATTAAATCAATTTCTTTTTTAGAATTATCCAAGACTACATTGTTTAGTTCATTCTCCAGTTTTTGCTTAGCGCAATGAAGTTCATTCAGTTGCATTGAAAAATTACTAATTATGTTCTTGTTTTCTTCAAGTGTAGACTTCATTTCAGAGGTGCAGTTTTTGAGTGTGGCAATAGTTGTGACATAATTTTGACCACATTTCTTCTGAAACTCTAAGTCTTCTATCAATGCTTTCATTTTCTCTCCTTGTGTTGATTGATCAATTTTCAGCGCCTCAATGGAGTTTTCAGAGATTTTTAGTTTATCTTTTTCACATTCTAATTCTTTAGCCAATTCAGAATAAAGAACATTCAAGTGTTCAAACTTGTTGCTTTCACTTTCTAACAAAAGTGACTTTTCTTTTTCCAGTCCCATCATTGCATTACTGAGTAAAGTGATGTGCTCAGCCAACTTTACAGAATATTCTTTATGATAAGCTAGCTCTGAGGAGAGCTCTTGAACTTGAAGCTCGTAAAAAGCCTGAGAGGCTTCCAAGGATGTGATCTGTTGGTTGGCAACCTGTGCGCAATCTCGCTGGTGGTCTAGCTTCTCAGTTAAAGCAGCAATATCTCTATCGCGGTCTGCCACATTTTCCTCCATTATTGTTATAGAATCCTGTAACTCCACAGATTTCAGGTTTATAGAATCTATTTCTGAAAGCAGTCTATTTGTACATTGTTCATACTGGAGTATCTCTGCCTCCTTCTGCTTAGCCAACTCCTGTGTTAGCAACAACTGCTCCTGGCTGTTCTTTAGATCAATGCTTTGGCTCTCCAGCTGGCAAGTTAATGTAGAAATGAACTCTTCCTTGCGTGCTAGTTCTTGGGACTGCTCATTATTTGTGCCTTCCAATTCAGCTACGTATTCTTTGATTTCTTCCAACTTTTTCCTGAAATCTTCCAAGTCAAGAGAGAGGCTCTCTATCAAATGTTGCTTCTCCAAATCTGCCATTTGCATGGCTTTCTCCTTCTCTGCTGCTTTCTGTTCAAAGTCTTTAAGTTTTCCCAACAGTTCTGAATGTATATTTTCTATTTCCTTCAAATTTTCCATTTCCAACTTGTTCAAGTTTTCTTTTTCACATTCAAGTTGTTGTAAGAGTAGCTTTAATTCCTCCTCGTGCTTGTGTTTGTCAGCTTTAAGTTCAGAGTTTTCATGGGCCATGTTGACAAAATCACTCTCGTTCTCCAACAAGCGTTCTTTTAGGGCCTCCAAAGATGCATAGGTGGTATTCATACTAATTTCTAGCTTTTTACATTCTCTCTCCTTTAATTTTAGTTTTACTTCCAGTTTTTCTAAGTTGTCCTTAACAACATTTAATTCTAAACCAAGTGCATCAATAGTGTCTTGAAGCTCCACAATAGTGATCTTTTGTTCCATGTTGCTTATTCTTAAATCTTCACACAAGCAAGTCTTCTCTGTTAGAGCCTTCTCAATATGTGCTACTTTATCAATCAAAGATTTAAGATACTTTTCCTTTAACTCCAGTTTAGTGTGTACTCCACCCATCTTATCCCCATGATCACGAATAAAAGATTGCACTTCTTGAATATGCACCTCTTCGGCTTGCTTAAACTCGTGTTGAAGACTTTTCAATCTCTCCTCCAGGTTCGACCTTTCTTTTAGAGCCATATCTAAGTGTCCCTGTAAACCATACTTCAAATTTAGAGTTATTTCTAGTTTTTCTTCTAACCCTGCTCTAAGGGAAGCTTGTTCTTCCCTATCATCTGCAATCCTCTTCTCTAGCTCACTCAAGAGAAACCTCATTTCTTCCATTTCTTTGTCATATGTGCGTTTTCCCTTTGCATTCTCTACTAACAGCCTCTCAGTCTCTGAACGACATTCTTCCAAATCCAATTCGGCAGCCGAGAGCTCCCCTTGAAGCATCAATATCAACTCTTGCTTAGTTCCAAGTTTTGTTTCCAATTCTACCTTTACACGAGTTAGTTCAATAATTTCTTTCTCGTTTGCCACTTTGTTCTCTTCTGAAAATTCTTTGAGTTTAAAGAAGTCTTCTGTCAATGCTTGATTGACACTCTTCAAAACATTAACGTCCTCTTTGCATTCATTAAGGGCCTTAACACTTTCTTGCAGAGCTTCTATTTGGGTCTTTAACTCTCCATTTTCATGTTGATAAATTAATACTGGATTTATCTTTTCAGAAATAGAAGACTCCATGCATTCTTTGTTAGTGAAAGCATATTCAGCTGAACACAATTTCCCTGCCATAGCAAACACACTACAGGTTTGTCTTTCTATTTCTAAGAGACCCTCCTTGTTCTTAGAGTTTACATTTTCTAAGTCTTCTTTTAACTTGCTCACAACACTTTCATGACACTCTTTCAAAGTCTGTATCTCTTCTTCAAGCACTTTAACTTTACTTGTTAATTCATCGATATGAGCCTCTAGTTCATGAATAGTAGCATCTTTGTTGTTTCTATCTACAACAAGTGCAGTATACATCTCTCTGCTCAAATCATTTGCATTGTTTTCACTTTTATCAGTACTCTCTGGGCAAAGTTTGATTTTTGGATGGGATGCCTGCTTTACTAAAAACTTTCTTGGAGGTTGTGGCTGAAAGCAAAGGTTTAAGAAGCTTTTTATTATCAAGATTAAAAAATCATAGAAAATTTATAAACAAAAAATAGTTTAAGTATCTTATAAGTGTACACATATTTATTATAATGGCTACAGGTACTTAAAGCACGTAGTTATGTGTGTCTAAAATAGTTGTTCAAAGATTAATACCAATGGGTATATGGACAGACATAATAAACCTCAAATAGTTTGGTTTGGGGTGATGTAGGGAGGTCTGGATATGGACCCTGGCCAGTTGTACGCGTTTCCTTACTTTACCTCCACACTAATGTAGGAACATTTCTTCTCATTTTTACCTTCCTCTCTTAGCGTAAATATATGGCAAGACATGAAGCAAAGCAATTAGTCAACTTTGGGTCACTAGCTACACTATTTTGCTACAAATAATAATTACGTTTTCTATCCCATCAGGATTCAAAAAGTTTCTCAGAAGTGGTTGGGAATGCATTTGATTGTGAAACCTAATATACTTGCCCTCAGCCAAAGTCTACACTCAGTGCCTCTAACAGAAATTTTAGGTGTTGATAAAATCTAATTTCATAATTAATAGCTATATTAACAAATTTTAGTTTTTGTGTGATGGGAAAATGATATATTAAATGGAATTTGTTTAAAGATCCAAGTTTATTTTCCTGTGTCATGGTACCTGTTTGGGTTATATACTCGATTATGCAACTGGAATAGGATAAGTAAGATAAGATTTTAGAGAAAATACATATTGAGGCTTATATTGTACAGTTTCTTTTAGTAATCGGTTTAGATAGCCCAGGAAAAAAAGGCTCTCAAGGGAAATTAATCTATAATTAGCTACAAATTTGAGGGTTTGCTCCAAATGATGTGAAAAGTGAAATCCCAAAAATCCCCTGCAGTGTGATGTGAGCTTCCATAAAAAAAATGGTGAATCAAAAATTGCCACCGTACAACTACAACAACCTCTCCAAGTTTTCCCTCATATCTCTGTTAAAAACCCAGATATTTTAAATCTGAAAAAACATTTGCTCCATATATGTCCCTCTTTCATCGTATACTATGAATGTAGCCATAAAAGTGCATTGATTATTTAAACTGGAAATCTTAAGCAAATGGTTGCATTAATTTGAAAATGTTAGGAATTACCCTGCAGTGGTACTCCAAAATTAATGTTTATAGAAATACTGTTTTAATAGTCTCTTCTGAAAATGATTTATCAGTGGGCTTACTTAAATAATGTCTTATTCACAGCCACCAAAAAATATTGCTCCAACATAAGGATGTGGTGTAATAGATTTTATGGAAAGCGCAAATCTTGCCCCCAGATAACACAGAACTTAGATAGTTTATAAATAAACTGGACGTTGCATTGTGGAGCTGTTTTCTGAATTCAGACCTTCTGCAAAAGTGCTGATAGTATTGAATATGGTGGCATGGAACTAAGATTCCCACTTGTACTATCCTTTAGTGCAATGCAATATATTTTCCAGCAGCTTAATTTAATAAATATTCTCAAAGGAACGCTCAATACCAAACAGATACATTGAAAATCTTGAATAAGAATTATGAAAAAGGATAGATATAATAAAAAGAAAGTAAGTTGAAGATAAAAAATGAAGATGAAAAATTGACGAAGACAACAGGGAATATTTATTCACTAAAAAATGCTATTAATAAGTTGTTAATACTTGAATGACCTTTAATATAACCAATTAGATGAAATACAGGCAATAAGGAGTCTAAATAAAAATAATGGTTAAACATTAAACATAAGGAGAAGTTAATTGGTACATGGATAATACATAGAATTGTCAGAATAACCTGAAATTTTTTGATGAACATTCAAAGATTAATGAAATTTAAGTGACACAGTAAAGTAAAAGATAAAAAGAATAAAAATACAAGAAACATTAAAATTAAGACAGGATATTTGACAATGAATAACTAATATAATTTAAGGTTAAAGGTAAAAAACACATTAAAATTAAAATTTATATTAGACAATTCATTGTAATACATCCTGTCTTAATTTAAATGTGTTTTTTACCTTTAACCTTAAATTATATTAGTTAAATAGACCTATATTATTAACGTTTTGTTGTGAAGTATCTTAAACAGATTTCTTTTTATTGTTTTGTCCTCGGGTCTATCCCATATTTGTTGAAGCCTAACTACCACCTACTAGAAAACCTACAAACAATATTAATATTAGAATGTCCCAATATCCTTATGTTGTTTGTGAATAATTTATTTCAAAGATAATATGCTTTTAGCATTCAATGTACATGTACTATCCCTCTATAGGCCTACATTATGATATATGCATATATTAAAAGTTATATTATGTGAAACACACAAATCCTTTCGAGGTTTTTATATAGGGCTAATGAGATGGCAAGATTAAATAATGTAACACAAAGCACCTAATAAATTACAAAACCTAGCATACATAACCTCATAACGCAAAAAAAAGAAGTCAAATGGCTGCACAACTTAGCGTCACTCTACTGGAACCATATTTCCGCTCTCAAGGACTTTGCTTTAGCAAAGTGGTCGGCCTTAATAACTTTTGATGCAAAGTCTAGCGTCTCTTACTAACGGTCACAAATTTGTTTTGTGTCATGGTCATAACAGCCCTGCAAGTTTAACAAGCTAGCAACATTTGGGCCTATTCTGATGGACTACAAATTCACAGTTTTATAAGATAACTTAATAAAATTAAGTGTTGTAATTAGCCTGATCATGTTTCTTTTTTACATTTAACTTTTATATTGGCTATAAAAAAACTAAGAGGAATGAATCTGGCTCATTAAGAAGCTGCCTGATAATAATCAATAAAAATCTTAGCAAGTACAGTAGGCTTCTATTTTAATAACTTTATACCAATAATTAAGTTTACTTTAACCTAATTTTTAACAATACTTACAGTACGAAATACAGGTAAATGACTAGCAGACTTTCCACTGCAAGTGGATGCATTTGACACAGTCTCTCCAGAACTTGTGGAGGGCTTGGGCTCCACAAATCTACCGCTCTTCTCCATCACAGCTCCTTTCACTTTGCTCTCATGTTTAGGATCGTAGGCTCCAGGGGGAGGAGCACAACCTGAAAGTTGTTCCGAATGTTACAGAGTGGTTAAGGAGCTTTATTTTAAGAAGCTTAATTATTTTAAATTAATTAGCTTAAGACTACAGACAATAAAGACAAGGATAAATATCAGAACCAGTAGGCTTTCTCAATAGCTACTGATCTTGTCACTTAGTCGAACAACATCCCAAAGTGGAGATGCAAACCCTCACCACCACCACCACCTCAAAACATATACGTCATCCCTTAAACCAATGGTTTCCTAAATGTACGCTGCGCCACCCTGGGGCTTGCTTACCAGGGTGCTACCAAATATCCCAATATTTTCAATGAAATGACAGCCCAGATGGTTTTAGAATCGGACCATCAATGTGTTGATGTGATGTTAGGAAGGAAATCTAACGGACACTGTACAAATCACCAACTGCTTCACGTCTTTACATTAATACTGCTTCACTTCTTTAGATTAATGCCAGAATTTAATAGAGTGGTTTAATAACTCTTGGTTGTTTTTGTACAAAGCAGTCTAGAATGCAGTTGTTTCTCAGCCCACTACACGAACAGACTCGGGTAACTTGATGCAACAATTTAAATATAGTAAATATAAGCATTGTAGGAGTGAAAATAAAGAGGACACACCACAAACTAGTGGTGGGTGTGCGTAGAAGCAGAAATTTCCTAAGTACGACAGTATTTGGATTTTGGCTTTAAATCCACAGAAGTCAACGCTGAAGAGAGACTGCAGTTTGTACTGTGTATGAAAGTTTTGGTACCAGAGTGCATGCTTCTAAGTAAGCTAAAACGCCATTTAGAAACTAATAATTGAAACAGTGTTGGTATAAATCTGACTATTTCACCAGAAAGTTAAAAGAATTAAAACAAAAAAGGCACCTTCTTTTAAGCAGGTGTCAATACCATTCCAAGCAATGCTTTGCTAGCATCATACAAGGTTGTATATCAAGTCGCAAAGTGTGCAGTTTTTTGGGTTTACATATTTATTTAAAAACTTTTTTTTTTCAGAATTTTGAACTTAAAAACACAGTGAAGGATTTAAAGTAACAAGCCAATAATTTTCCCTGTTACACTTATGCCTGAGAAGTATGAGAAAAAAAAAGTTACTGATAGTCCTTCAACCAAAATCAATTGCTTTAAGTTTAAAAATTTTATTTTTCAGAGGCTAAAAATGACATGTAGGAAAGGTGATAAAAATTTGAAAATGATAAGATAAAAGGCCCTAGTGTACTTTAAAGCAAAAAATAATCTTGTTACTTCAAAGAGTTGAGGTACCACATCTTTTAAGTAACAATAAAACTACAATCAATCACTATTGAAAATGAGACTAAGCAGACAAGATGATTTCCAATAATATTTAGTTAAATGTACGAGTTAATAAAATACTGGATGTTGAAAACTTACATTACATGGGCAACATAAAATCTAAGCTGTTTTTTTATATTAAATTGTAAGTGTTTTAATAAAAATTATTGTTTAGTGCCAATTTTTTTAGGTTGGTAGTGGTGGTACACTACATGAGACAAATTAAATAAAAGTATTGAGACTAAACTGTAGGGCAACATCTAAGCTACAAGTAGTTTTTACAGACGGGATATTAGTTCCAATTATGAAATGTTTAGAAAAAAACCCATTATATAATCCTCCAAATGAACCCTCTTGCTTCCCCATAAATCTTCAACCAATTCCCCCCTTCCGCCCCATTCTTCCCATATCTCCCAAGCATCCTCCAGTGTTGAAACTCACAAGCCGCCACTGACTAAGACTATTTGAAAAGTGTCTAGGCCTAACTTTTTGTAAATATTCAACCTTTGCACTATAATTGAAACAAAATAGTTTTACAATCTTTATTTGATGTTTCACCTTTTGAGATTAATGCTATTAATAACCTAGCAATCCATCCAATGATAGTAAAATTCTAGATTATTAAAAAAAAGTTGTCATAATGAACAATACAAAACCAAACTCATCTAATTGACAGAGGAAAATATATTCTTGAAAAATATGTAAAATTGCACAGTAAAAGCTTCATATATTAGAGCCGATTAATTCGCAATCATCTTTTGCAGAGAGAAGACTTTGCGCTTTTCACACCACATACATTTCCTGTGGGTTGCTAACTATATACTTTTCTCAAAAAAAGAAAAAAATACTTTGCACATCAACTAACAATTCTAAATCCAGCAAACTTACAAGGCTCCATTAGAACTGAACAATTTAGTAAGAAATTTTAACAGACAAACCCACCAAAAGTTAAATAACATTATAATAGGTATTTTATGACAGAGAAATGTTAAGTTTCTTTCCAACCTAGCTTAACCTAACCTTTACTACAGTAATTACTGTACTCTGATGACTTGATCAAACCTTACTACAGTTTCACTCACTTCTAATTAATTAGAATCTCAATATTCTCCAAACCCTCATCAGCCTCATCTAAGAGGCAAAGATTTAGATTTGATCCCAGTGAGGTGCACTGAGGGTTTCTCCTAATTGGTGTGACCTGGTGGTCTAGGGGTAAGGTGTCAGACTTTTGTGCTGGGGTCCAATCCCGGCACAGATTTATCTGATTGCCAAACCCTTCCTTTACCTCTGACAAGACTTGTATTAATCACAGCTTGTGATTGTGAGAAATGCCAGGCCTCCCCCGTGGTTCGGATTCCACATTAAACTGTACCACTATCACCCTACTAATACACATTAGCGTGTGTATAACCCGAACAGGTTGTAAGATGTGGAGCTAATAATAAGAATCCTAATTGGTTTTCAAATCTCCCTTTATGCAAACATGGGTGCACTTTCTATAAATTAAACCTTCCTAGTCCCTAACACAGCGTAATGAGAATAAATAGGCACACAGCCCAAACGGGTAGTAAGATGCTAAGAAAGAAAAAAATTACAAAGTAAGCAATTTGACATTTTAGTAAAGGGTGGGGCAGAAACAATTAAACGATCTATGCTGAGGAACGTGATTGATGTGCTGAGATTTGTCTGACATCTGATGGAACTTACCTAAGTGAAATCTTCAAAAAGTGAAAAGTGTAGTATGTAGTTTGCTTTTATTTAGCTAATGAATAGGCCTATTTACTTTTCAAGGTACTAATCATCTAATTGTGTTGGCCCCACCTGTATAATGTCGGGACCACAATCAACTTAACTTAACGTATCAGTCATTTAAGGTTCACTTAACTTAAGAAAACATGTGTAATCATGATTCACATAACTTAACGATACAACTCAAACCAAACATCTGCATTCTAAAGTATATATTTTGATCTGTGATTTGTACTATGATGATCTATGAATGTTTACCGTTTTCTACCGATCTAGGCTAGCAAATATTTATCATAAAACAATTTTGATATATTTAGCTTGACTATTTTGGTTTAATTATTGTTTCAAGATAAAGAGTATACCTATGGACATAAAACCAACAAATAAGTGATTAAATAGCCCTGTAGATGTCACTCGCATTATGACTAGCTGACTAGATAGTGTGATACCCTCCTGTAATGCTAACTTAACTTGAAAGACCTCCCAGGATATCTATTAAGTTAACAGAACTGTAAGTGAACGGCATTTTGATTATTTCAATTTAAAAACAAGAGAACCTTAACGTTAAGTTAACCTTATGTTGATGTGATCCTGACATTAAATGCAGTCTTATTATAAAGGGATTATGGACCAGAGTATGTTTACATTTGGACTAGGGTTTTATTGAGTTTTCTAAATATAGCACCAATAAAATAATTTCAAATATAATTAAAGCAAGGCATTATTGTATTTACCATAGCTAATGATAGTATCAGATTTTATGAGTTGCTTTCTTAAGTAAAATAATGCCTATGCATCATTCCCAACAAATCTTCATATGGAAATTTAAGAGAAATAATATTTTCTCATAAATGGCTCCTAACACCCCATGTGGATGATAATACAGATGTTTGGTTTAGAAATTACTACACGTTCTATATATAGGGTAACATGAATATTAGGTGTCATATGAATACTACAAACTAGTCTCTAGATTGATGACCATAAATGGATCAACAATAGGCTGTATCCGAATTGTAGAGTGGCTTGATGCAGACTTGATAAATTTACACTTTCCACGCACTTGAAATCGAAGACTGCAACAGACTTTTTGAACGGCAAACTACCCTTTACACGCACTCGAGTCCGCAGTGCTGCTTTCTACCTGTGTTTTAGAAACTATTTTAAACACCATTTAAAGGCAGGGAATGAAAACGAATATGATATCCATTCCAGCTTCTTTTCTCTAGGCATTCCCAACACAACACAAAAACACTACAGCAAAAGCAGTACTGATCTAGTTAAAATACTTTATCACAGATAACAGATCACATTACTCTAGCAGCGTGTCAAGGGTAGCTTGCCGTCACCCTTGGTCACAAGGGCTTGTGAGGGGTGCCTCAGCACATTTCGTGACTATTCATACGGTTCTACACTTTATCACGTATTGCCAATGCAACTATCAAGTGAACATCAAGGGTAGACTGCATGTGAATTAGACAATTTGGATACAGCCATAGTTTTGAAATGCGCTATATATTAATTTTTTATCAATGTGCTCTATTTTTCTAATGCTCTTATGTAATTTTTATCAGATCCATTTAAAAATGTATAAGATTGAGTTAAGTTTTACAAGGTATTTTAAAAAACTAAGTTTCTCAGAGAAAGGAATGGGAGTAACTTGAGATTTATTATCAAAATTATGTACCAAGTGTCACCAATTTGAAGATAACATGTGACAGCATCATATTAATTTTTGATGATTAATTTTTAAATCATAATCAAGTCGAAATCAAGAATGTATTTAGCGTATAAACCGAACGGGTAGTAAGACGCGGTGTTAAATAATAATAATAAGAAGAAGAAGAAGATATATGATTCAATTTTGAGCATTTATAAATATTTATTAATTAATAGTTGTTTCCCAAAAGTTGCTTCAATTTAGTTACACTACAATAATATAAAATGAGGCTCAATTATTTTGTATCCATTATATATTTACTCTAATCCGAAATTTATTGATATAAACCTTTTATTTTAAAATAGTTTTTAAAAAAAATCAAATGGCACTAGGCTATACTCCAAAAGTAATCACTAGCGTATTTAATTGAGTTAGAGTTAAATGCGTTATAAGGATTATTATTTAGTTAAGCCTTTCCTTATTTTATTTTTGAAATACAATCCTGAATGAAATTTAATATTATAAATTAAATTAAATATATTAGCTTTAACGAAGTGATATGTTAAAGTTTTATTTTAACTAATAATAAATCAAAACTATAATTAAACACAGACTTACTTGTTGTGTCATTAAAACGTTGAATTCTCGCACGCGGAAAAGACATTCTATGTGGATAAACTAAACACAAATTAAAAGTTATTCTAGCTTCAGAAAACCAAACTGTAATAAAGTAAAATGGGCTAAACGTTTGGTTTTTAAACTTATGAGAGTTGACCGTTATTCCAGAACCTACCAATGAAAATTTAGGTCCAATTAATAACAGCATAGCCAACACGATAAATTTATCTTTCTCTAATCATATTAAAGTGGCAGTGAAAGTAATTTATGTTCTTTATCCAGGCTAGTATAGAAGCTCGGTTCATCAAAAGTTATTTATAGCTTTTATTGGTGCTTGTTGGATAATACCATATGTGCTGAGGTACTGAAAGTAACTGATTAATAGGTCATGCTAAATACATATGAATAAACTAGTATGTACAAACTAATTACCAATCATTGTCATAATAATTAACTGTTTGAAGCCTATGGCCAAAGATACTAAGTTTTAAAATTTGTGAAAAGAGAGTTGCCAGCAGGTTACTAATTCGTAATTTCACAAAAACTTTAATTTGAAACATATGAACTAAGACAATTTTTCAAACTCATTTGTTTGTATTCTAAATTTGAGTATTTAAAAATACATGTTAATGGGGGTTGGTGCGCAAAACTCGCACCATATATATCACTCTTTTATATATAAAATAGAAAATAGTAATTATTTTAACACCATCATCACGGTTATAAGAATACGAACAAATTAATGAGCTAATGAAATAGCTATTGTTGGAAATAACCTTAGTTGGTTTTGATTTAATTGTTAGCCAAAAGTATAATGTTGTTGATGTTAAAAGGGTTGAGTTTTGTTAGTTTTAAATAATTTTAAATAAGTAATAAAAAGTATAACTATTATAGTTATATAATAATACTTTAATTTGACAGTATTTACCACTAACTCAACTTAAACTTCATTTATTAGGCTAATGATCAAATAAACAATATAATAATGATAGGAAAAGATTATGGACGTCATATGTATTAAAATTTTAAGGTTCATGGGTAAAAACAAATTTTTGTAATTATAATTTTAGCCGGTTGTTTGAATGTTTAGAAAGAGAAAGTTTCCAAATACCTACTAAATTTAAATATAATTTAAGTAAGTTAATCATTTGATTGATAATCCTCGTTTTTTTAGTAGTATGAAATAGTAAAAAAAAAATTATATATATTGGTTTTTGTGCACCATCCACCCTTCACCCCTAACAAACCTATTTCAAAAATTATTACAAAGGTTTTTTTTTATATGTGGACATGATTAATAAATTACGTTATTGAGACAGAGAAAAGAAGATGGATGTAAATGACAAACAATAATCAACCTAGGCAATGACAATAATGAAGATAAGTCCGATTGCGGTAAAGAAATTCTGGCTACACCTCCAGACAATACACTTTCAAGGTTCTAATCTAGTCTAGTCTAGTAACTAACTCATATAGTTGCTAGCATGTTTTTAAGGATATTAAATTAGGCCTATAGTATAAAAATCATTACCTTATCAAAACATTAAATCAATTTAAGCTCTTACACATCCAATATATTATATAGTCTAACCATTAAATAATAATACATATTATTGTATATATTATATATATATATGAAAGGTTAACCTCTACTGGTTATACATTTTATATAAAAAGAATTATGTTTAACAATAAATAGATTTATTAAATCAAACAGAGATAACAAAAAATAAGGTTTGCAATAATATTGAAGGTAATACAATTGAAGTTTGATGCAAGCAATAAGACTTGAGAATGGTGATGTATCGACTGTGGCTACAAGGGCAGTGCAGGTGCCAGGCAACAATTAGAAGTTTTTCTAAAATGGAGAACAATTAAATAATTACTAATTGAAGGTATTAAACAAGATATACATGTAAATTTTAATCAGTTTTGCATGATTGGTTATTCTTAAATAATATCCTTTAAACATTTCGGATAATGATACGCAATAGAAAGATCTGTTGATGTAGTGGTTGATGGCTAATAAACAGGTGTCAACAAAAGGTACAATGGCTGGTAATATTCCCTGTCGGTACTGCCAGAGCATTCAATAGTACATACTATTCTAATTGCCATTACACTGAGGGCAACACCTAAACAATAGGAGTCAAACAACAGGCAAATAGAAAAAGGGTATTATTTGCGACGACCCCACTATGACTCTAGTGCAGTTCCCTGGTTTGGACACCGAAGCTAATACAGCACAAGAAGCGTGAGTACTTGACCCACCCAAAATATTGATTTCCATTAACTGAACTGTAATATGGAAAACAAGACACACAACCTGGTTGTAGCCATCCATAAAATTAAACAGTTGCACACAACGATCGCAGCGTCATGATAAACATTGGCTCAAAATAGATTAATGGAACTTGTGGAAGTTTACAAGTCTATAACTAAAACATTACAACTTTCTAAGCCAGAGGCTCATAATGTAAGAACTGTATCATAAGGACAAAATAGTAGCTAGGACTTGACATATTAAGTCACTAAAATTATACTTGTCCTACAGACTGCAGGACGCAAAATTTAATGAACTAACTGAAACACTTCCATCTTGAAGTCAACAAAACATTAAATGAATTACTTATCCCATTGACATAAATTTGAATTAACAAAGACTTTAACAAAAAATATAAAATAAAAATCTAGATACACATTGTCTAGTTTTTATATAAAAAAACTAGACCCTAAGTCGTAAGGACTTAACGACTATTTTAGGATACTCAAGTACTCCAAGCAAGACGTCCTCGCCAGGGGAACGGTGGACCTGACGGCCTAGACTGTATGGTCATTGCTCTCCTTGGTTACGTGACGGTGCAGAAGTTTCTCCTTCGACACTTAGTTGTAGTATGAACGGCTCTGTGTCGTGAATCCGGGAGGAGCTCTATATATAGTCCCAATCTGATATGAACGGAATAAAGTAAAGAGGGTGATAAATTCAGAAATATAGACAAGGAGAAGGACATACTAAGGTGGGGTGGAAAGAGAAATTAACAAGAGAAATCCGCTTGCGGGGAAAGGAGGGGAACAAGTTTCCTTGGATCACCGCTAGAGTCTCTGATGTGCAGTTGGTCAGTGGGTCGAATGGAGTATACATTTCTTTATTCCTTCAGATGTAGTTATGATAGTGTGTGTGACGGCCATCATTGAATAATTTCTTCTTCTACCATGTTGCAAATCAATCGAAGAACATCATGAAACGGTGATTAGATGCTAAGGCATCTTTTATTTAAATATCTCCGGTATGATTATATTATTTAGGATCAGTTAATATTTTTATGAGAATTTGTAATATAGATGTACTTTGCTATATTTTCTTGTAGACAGCATGGCAATCGTATGTAAATTTATCCGAAATCATCCAATGTGAAAGGGTATGCGTTCAAGTATTTTATTCATAAATGTGATAATATTAATCCTCTTCTTTGATATCTGCTACAGTATTTATCAAAGACAATATTGTTAAACAACCACGTGTTTGAATGTAGGGAGATACGTAATTTTATTTGACTGCATATAGTCAGAGAAAATATTTTTTTTTAGGTAGATTCAATTAAATATGCTAATATTGTTTCTTTCCTTTCATAGATTATTAAATATTGATATTTAATTGTAGCTGTCCAATCTGTCTGATTGACATGCTACATATATGTGTGTGTAGCATGTCAATCAGACAAACATTTAAAAAAAATTATTTTTGTTTCTTCTTATAGGTAGTAGTTATATGTGGCTTCATCAATATACAAAAAAAAATATCGCCTCATACATGTCTGAAATTGTGTTTTTGGTAATTTAGATCAGGTTTTCTCAAACTGTGAGGCGCAACATTGTTTTATCTGTTAACCAATTGTTCACTTCCTCCGACTTGCCAAAGATCTGATTTACTGTAAAAAATGAGTATTCTGTTTGATTCATGAAGCATTAAAATTAATTTTAATGTTTGCATCTACATGCTTTTTGTATGAAAGTAATTTCTCAACAAGTATGATAATTTTAATTACAGAAATCAACTGGAAGTTGAAAAAGGCCTTCCTTTGTGTGTTATAAAATGAAAAGCTGACATGAACTATCTCTGTGATAGGAAAAAAACTCATTCTTCCAAATGACAAGTATATATATACCAGTATTAAAAGAGGTTAAAAATATACTTTCTGAGACAATGATTTTTTGAGTTTTTTTTAATATTTTTAATTTTATTAATAAAAAATCATTAAAATCTTGTATTTTATCATTATCATTATTATTATTATTATTATTATTATTATTATTATTACTGTCCAAAGTGACAGCTCCTTAACATGTAGTCTATCTAATCACATGTGTTGGTGTAAGGATACATTATAGTAATCTAGTTAATTTTCCATAAATTTTCTTCTGTTCTTCCTACTAAAATCAAACTTTATTTCACCTTAATCTCTCCACAGGACTTCACTTAAAACTACAATGTAAACACCACAACTTTCCATTTCCATTTTGAAATTTTCCAGTTCCCCAGCCCTTCTCATCGTTCTTACATTCCATATCCTTATGCTGAAAGGAAACGTGTTATTTGATTATTCTTGGTTGATTGTTCCTCCTGAAGTAGTTCCCACCCGGAGATCCAAAAAGGGCACTAGTCTACCTCCAGAATTGATTACGCCAGGAAGAGTAATCGTTGGTTTCGTTCCCTTGACAAAATAAGTTAAAAGGTAGTGTGGGAGTTATCCCCATTCCTATCTACACCACATCCCCATGGCCAAGTTACCACTCCATGTGGCCACCTTTAGATCTTGAACCATCTCTAACATCATTTGCTCTGTGCCTCAAGTCGATCCTGATACCACTGCTGTCCGGTATCAGTCACGTATTACTGTGTCAGGAGACGTGATATACCCCACGTCACTGGGTCCTTGCAGATCTTAGCCACCACCGAGATTAATGCATACCTTAAGCCACCGCATTGTCGATGCCGTTGCCCGCCTCCACTACGTGTAAACGTTTGATAAGTTTTACCCCTGTGGATTAAGAAACAGCTCTCACCCTCTGGTGTCCCAAGGGCTGGGTTATGGAACATGTATGAGATCCTGCTGCCAGCCATATCTTAGAAGGATGGTCGAAAGAAAAAACTCAACATCATACTTCATCCATAAATACTGGCCTTACAGGGATGTATTAAATCTTCCGGATGGAATCCTATACCGTGGGCAGCGAATTGTTATTCCAAAAGACTTGATGCCCCTAATGCTGCGAGTAATCCACCTCAGCCATCTTGGAGTAGAGTCAGATCTGAGAAAAGTACGTGATGTCATATTTTGGTCACACATGGCAGATGACATTACTAATCTGTACCACCCCCCCTTCTCCTCACTGGACAAGGGCAGGGGCACATGTACAATAAAGTAAAGAGGGCAAGAAATAAAGAACAAATGATTTAATTGCAGAAGAGCGTTAGGACCACATATTCATTGATAGGCCTTCACTTGGACCTATTCAATAATTTGTCGTCATGAACCCTTCTCAATCATCACCCATTACTATACGTAATTACTCAAAGTGAATGGTACAAGAATCTTTTATATTGTACCAACAATACATTAAACCTGTCATAGTAAAATTAAAGATTGCGAGTCTAATAAATAAATATTTATTTGAGAAAAGATTAACAATAAATATATATGTGTGAATATATGCATACAAGTAACAATAGATAGTTAAAAGAGAATTACATAAATATAAAAAAAGGAAAAAGGGTTATGCCCATAACTATACAGAGGTGCTGTAGCCATAGCAACCTTGTCCTAACAATTACATTTACAACGTAGCTTACGGCCCCTCAACGGGCCTCAGCGGCAACCCGCAGTGCGCTTCAGCACTAAACATTACATTTTTCAAAAGGATAGTTTCGTATGCTTCATAGTTACAATATATAAGCATATAACTTTTATGGCAACCAAAAAAAAGAAAGTAAATTACTTATATTAGTCTTAAGCCAAATATTCAACCAACAAATTTAACCGTATGGGTCATCAAATATCCCCATACTAACCCAGGCATTCGCCTTGAAAAGGTAAGTTACGGAACTTAAAAAAATACAAAAGGTCCCTCATAGTTTCAACTCAGGTCACCAAGCCGGAAGGGCAAAAAACCTCAGCAATATAGTTAACAAATGATAAACAACATTACGCCATGTTTGATCTACGTAATTTGTCATTCTTACTATATAACAGAAAATAACAGATGAAAGCCAAAAGCAAATTTTGAATGTACTGGCCAAAAAAGGAGAATTTAGACCTAACCTATAATTTACCAAATAAATCTTTAACTAATTTCCAAAGAGTAATTTTGAATAGTACGGCCGAAATTGAATTTGTACCTTGGGAAAACTCCCATCCTGTGACAAGTGTCCAAGACACGGATAAACCAAGAAGTGCCCATTAAGGCACACGACATCAGTTTATAAGCAGTTTTTCTCTGAGGGGAGGGGAACATAGGGGAAAGCAAAAAGAACATAGGAGAACATTCACATGAAACAGAGGGATTGGCGGTAAAGAACAAATAGGTCATTGGAGAGACGTCTGGAACATCACGTGATCACCACCTGATCACTTCCCATGGAGCAACGCGAAAAATAACACGCTCACAATGCCACACCTCTAATGTCTTTCAGTTACGTCTTTTCACTCGGGGCGAGAACAATGTGCGCGGGCCGGGATGTTTGTTGACAAAACTTCACACACAGAGACCGAGAAACGGGGCACTTTTGGTGAGTCTTGTTATGTTCACTCTTCGTGGGTGTAGAATTGGTGTTATTTTACTCATATTTTCTTCTTGCTTGTAACGTTGATTTCAAGCAACGTTACAAATCAAATCAAGACATGTCAAGCGGGTATTGAATTTTCTCGAAGACATCAAAAGTTACCACTATAAAAACATTAAGTACCAACTCTGCCTTGGCAACGTGTGGGTATGGACACATGTCACTTTCAAAACTCTGATTACTTAATAACTGTTGATTACTACTCTGACTTCTGGAGAATCGAGAAGTTACTTTACATTACTTCATCAGCTATCATTGAGTAGACTAAAATAAATTTTAACAGAAACGGGATTTTATCAGTAGCCATAACTGCTAATGCACAACAGTTTGTACAGACTGAATTCAAATCATTCTCTCAGGATTGGGACTTTTATCTCACAACGTCGTCTCAATATCATAGCCAAATTAATGGCAAAGTAAAATCGGTTGTTAAAATAGCCAAAACAATCTTTAAAGAAATGTCCAACACCTCGAAGATAGACATATGGGAAGACATTCTTGACTGGTGAAACCCCCCAACATTGGAGTTAAATTTGAATCCAATGCAAAGATTGATGTTCCGACAAACCAGAACTCTGATCTCAATCAACGAGACACTTCTTAAATTCAAAGTTCAAGAACTTATACATGAAGATGTTGTCAACAAGAAAAATAAAATACCAAAATATTATGCCAAAACACCTAAGGAGCCGCCAGAGCTGCGGATAGGACAGGAGGTCCTATTAAGACCTTCTTCTTATGATTATGATACCAGATGGAAAATGGGAAGAGTGATAGGTACCAAAAGTGACAAATCATATGAAGTAGAAGCTGAAGACCAAGCTTATCGAAGATACCGAGCAAATATCAAGCCTATAGCTGAACCACCGACACACAAGCACAAGACATCATAACTAAAAATTGTTGAATCTGGTGCAACCGATCATGTGACGCATCACTGTGATGGTTTTCAGCATTTGAACGCTCCACAACGCCAGTAAAAATATAAATCTATGATCAATCAACGGTGGATGCAATTGGTAAAAGAACAATCAGGTTTGAGGCAGTTGTAGACGGGACGTGGCTCCCACGTTACATGAAAAATGCTCTGTACGTGCCAAAGTACGAAAAGTTTGTTTTCCGAAATATCTGCACTTGACAAGGGGGATAACTTGTAGTTCATTCAGGATCAGGTGTGAATCCCTTAAATATGGCCTTGTCAAGGCACGTGCCTTTAGGGTTGGTAATATCATAAAAATGAGAATCCGTGGGAATAAACCGGAAACTTCATCATGTGAAAGTGAAACCAATTTTACATCAAAGAACACGCTGCAGATCTGGCATGAGTGGTTGGCTCATCAAAACAAACGTCCAGTGGTGGCTCGTGTATAGGCACTGCGGAACTGCAGTACCCCCTATTTCCACTTGATATTATCGATAACATTTAATATAATAAGTCCTTTTTTTCTTTAATTCTCTATTTATTTTTTTAGTACAATATATATTCCTTAAGCTTAATATCAGTACTTCAGTAGCCATCCCCCAGTTTATGAAAAGATACAAAAATATTTGTATGGAACTGTGCCCGTCACAGTGTCAGCGACGTGGTGGTTGACTGTTGTGCGCATGCGCACATAGGAGGGGGTGGAGAAGAATGTGTGACCACCAGGTAGAGAAAGTACTGTTTCTCTCTTAGTGCCGGCTCTGGAATGATGGTGGAAGAAAGTGTTTTTTTTTACTCAGAGTGTGTTGTGCTTAAAAACCATGTACCATATTCTTGAATGTGATAAAGTGCAGAAGAGTGTAGAATTAGATTATTATTATGCCTTCAGCTATTCTATTTGATTCATTTTTTTCGATTCTTTTATTTAACAGAAAGACTTATATAGAGGTAAGGACAAGAGAGTTTTAAATCTATTTCACAATCAACATGATACAGCTCAATGAGGGAGAGGAACATAAGAGTTAAAGCACTAATCAAGGACATAAGCCAGATGGGCAATAAGAAACAAGGATTACCGCCAAGGCCAGATGGGCACCAAAATAATAACAAACAACCGAGGGCCCCTTATTTTTAGACGTCCCAAAATGGCGTCGTCAGAGAATGACAATAAAACTCTATTAAACTGGTATCCTACCTCACTATAGTAAATATCTTTCATAATTAATTGCAAAGAGCCAGCACATGCCTTAGTATAAAACTTAAGGTGAGTAAAGATCACAAGTACCTAACCTAAAGAACGATAGAGGCATTATAATACCTGACAAAATATAAAGTTGAAAAGTCTAGAATACTAAATAACCTAACGTTTTAACAATAAACGGAGTGCCCTCCGTAGATATATGCACAGGGTGGCCCGTGGCCCCACATTTAACAACCATATATATATATATAAAGCAAAGAAACGACAACAAACTATCCTAACTTTAATAACCAACAAAGTGTCCACACAAGAATTATCCTTCCTGCCAGCTCGCGGCCCCACATTTAACCAACGTCTAAATGAAAACAAGGTGGTAAAAACAAACTATCTCAACCCTTAACAAATACTCTAAATTGGTCCTGGTGGCAAAAAATAAAGCTAGCATATCATGGCTTTCTCAGTTAAGTTACAACAGACCACTAAACTTTCCGTGATGCGGAAATCAAACGTACAAAAATAAATGGAGCCATACTGGTTATCCCCAAGTTAACATTGCCTTATGGGCAAGGAGCAATATACCTGATCATAGTATTTTATTATTCATATATATATATATATTTTATGTACTGAAGTGCAAGACATTAAATTTTGAAAGATAAACATTTTAATACCAAAGTGAAGTTTGAAAAGAGTGTCGAGCCTACTTAATAGTTAGGCTTATTACCTTGTAGGCCCAGAGTGTAATGCGTAACTATACTCTGGACTCTAACCATTATATACCCTATGGTAATCATGTGTTCTCAGTGCGCGGTGAGATAGGGGGGGGGGGGTTCCAGAACAGTCTCTAGAGCCCATGAGAATCGGTTCCAAGCACAAATATTGTCCATAGAAGTTTTAGAACACGCCAATCTTCGCGCGCATCCACGCCTCACCAGGCAAAGGGTATAAAAGCGAGTTAGGATCCACCTCGGGACTCAGTCGGAGCAGTGGGAGGAGCCCAATAACATATTTATGTCGAAGAAAGAGAAAGGCCTCAAGCTACGTGTTCAACTAGTACAATCCTCACCACCGGAGAAAGAAGGTACACCAGGGACACTGGAACCTTCATCGGAACCGGACTCCATAACGTACGCACTATCGAACCGGATTCAGCATCACCGTTCGTAACTCCCGAGAAATCGGACAGCGAAGCCAGAGAAGGCTTCCCGTCGGCATTAAGCCTTGCCACACCTGAACTAATAGCCCAACCAGACTTCGGCTACCTCACACGGCTGGCAGCACAAGTACCACGGACAATATAGACCCAGAGACACCCAAGAGAGATGGCGGATCCAGCCAACCTGGCAGCCCAACTCCAAAACTACAGGAGACAGTCAGCTCCATGGACGAGAGATTCCGAGCCATCCAGGACCGGTTTGGATCAACAACTCAGAATGCAGGGACCCACACTGCTGGGGAACCCAGTCATTCTACGGCCCCTCTTCTTCCAATGCCTGCTGGATTACGGCTCTTGACAGGTGATTGGCCGGGTTGAGATCACTTGGCACCCAGAAGGTCTCCCACCATTCCCGTCTCAGTTTGTGACTGACGAATAGATATAGGTTGCATAGGTCTGTAGCCACGAAGGTCGGGCCTCGTCCCCTCGTTGCATTGTACAACACGGTAGTGTTATTGGTCCCGAGTCTAATTACGTTGCTATCTTGTGTGCTGAACTCCCAGTAGACTGTCAGCAGGGCGGCGGCCGTTTCCGACCTGTTGATCTCTTCGGGTTCCATGAACCTCTGGGCGTGGCATTCTCCTCTGTAAGGGGCGATACTTGCTGTCACCTAGGGTTTCGCATCCGCGAATACGTCTACTGGTTCTTCCGGTGGCTGCTTCCATTGACACGTGATCCATCTCGGGAAACTGAGGACTTCTTCTGCGAACGCCGGTAGACTACGGTAGATCCTTGCCGTGATGTATTGAGGTCATTTCAGGTTGTGCCTAGCCACGAGAAGTATCCTGCTATCCGTTCCCAGCCTTTGGAGTTGATTGCTGGTATATGTTTTAACAGGACCCTTGCTCGTGCCTGGGTGTCCTCCGTCATTGTCAGTATCTGGTTGTTGGAGTCTACTATCAACCCAAGATGGATCAGCGTCTGTAGTGGCGTGCTGGACGATTTTATCTCTTTAAAGGTGAATCCCATAGACTGGAGAAGGCTTGGGTAGTGCTCTAGGATGTCTCGTTGTAAGGTGTAAAACAGAATATCGTCCAGGTACGCCACTCCTTTCACTTCCGGAGTGACCTCCTCAATGGTGGCTATGGCTTCCATTGTGACCTTCTGAAGCAGGGCTGGTGCCAAGGCGTGCCCCATCGGCAGGTGGGTGGCCTAATGTTTACCTCCTCGGTAATATACCCCGGTAAATCGCTGTGACTCAACCGCCACCGGGATGTGGAAAAAACCGGATTTCAAGTCGATCTTCCACATCCACGCCCCATCTGAGATCTCGTGTAGCTCCGTCTCCACCATCTTCAGGCTGAATGCTGGAGTTTCGATGAACTCAGTCCAAGGACTGTAAACCTGAATGATGCGAGGCTTTCCATTAGACTTTGGGATTGTACATAAGGCGAACGCGTCTGTTATGTGTTGATTCTTGACGAGAAGACCCGTTTCACACCAATCCCGAATGATGAGGTCCATTGTGTCCAAAGCCTAGGTTTTGGCAAAGTGGTGTGGTGCTCCTCTTGGCCTAGGAAGCACCAATCCTTCGCGGCAGATCTTGAAGCGGATGCTGTTATTCCATGTAATACATTTCAGCGTGGCCACAGCAACTGATTCGTATTTACTGTCGACTCGTCTTATGATGTCCAGGCCTTCTTCTGCTAACAACCTGTACAGGGTTGTTCCAAAACTTGGAAACGGCAACTATGTTTCGCCAGTTGAAACCTCGTTGTCTTCGATTACGTCCTCTGGGGCTGAGTCTCTCTGTCCCGGGAGTCGTCCGGATCTTGCCTCGGGGTTCACCTGGACCTCCTTTTCTTCCATGATGTTGATTCCAAATTCATGTATCAGTCTTAATAAGGAGTCGTGTTCCTCGGTGTTTTGAATGGCGACGACCGCTTTCTCGCACCTATTTATCAATGTTTCTTGGTCGGGTAACGGGAATCCCAATACTTCGTAGTCATCTACGGGTGTTGCTTGAGGTGAGTTCTGCTGACCAGCTGATGTCGAAGAACCTTGGTCAATTCCAAACAGTAGCTCGGTCGTGAGGTCTTCGTCCTCTTCTGCGTTGGTCTCGCCTTCTTCTAGTAGGAGCTCCCAAAGAACGATATCCGGGAGCTGGTCTTCGAAATCCCCGATGATCTCATAATCGTCCTGGATAAGCCAGGCCGAATCGTCGAAGAAGTCCTGGTAAGTGCCTCCAAGCTAGCCAACACGGCTGGCAGCGAGCCTTGAACTCCGGCTTAGTTGAATGTGGATTGTGTCATGGGGTGTATCTCAGGTTTTTTAAAGTCGAGTCGGAACGAGTCAACTGAGGCTGGCTAGTTGAGTGATACAACTTCTTCTGTGTCATGTTGAAACAAGGTTACACTGTTATGTGCATGCGCCAGCAGAAAAGTGGAAGAAGTTGGATGCTAAGGGAAAGCAAGGAGTGTTCGTTGGATATTCAGATGATTTGGATGATTATCGCATCTGTATAAAGTCTTAAAATCATGTATTCAGAAGCCGAAACGTCATGATAAAGTCTGCAGAACATTTACTCTGGAAGGCAGCGATGGAACAATAAATGATATCGCTGGAGGAAAATTCGACATTGACTTTAGTCGAACCACAGGCAGGTCTCGAGACCATTTCTAATAGCTGAGTGTATTGTGTGAAGCGGAAGGCTAATGGTGAAATGGATCGGTACCAGTCATGTCTAGTTGGCAGTGGTTTCAGTCAACGGGAAGGGATAGACTACACCAAAATATTCAGTCCTGTTGCACGTTTTGATACAATCCGAATCGTGTTAAATAATGCAGCCAATGAGCATCTCGAACTGGCACAATTTGATGTAAAGACAGTTTTTCTGAACGGTGTAATTGAAGAAGAAATTTACATGGAGCAGCCAGAGAGTTTTGATGATGGGACAAATCATGTTTGCAAACTTCAGAAAACCCTAATTGGACTGAAACAATCATCTAGATGCTGGAACAAAGGATTCAGAGTATTGGTGTTAAACATCAAAGTGTGTGAAATTACGGAAGATTCATGTTTATTCTACTCCATTAATGAAGGCAGACCCGGATTAAGGCATGTGCCAAGTGTTCTATGCGAAGGGGCCCCAGAGGTTAGGGTCCCCAACTCACCTGGCAAATAAATCACTTTGACTTGTCATATTTATTTTTTGATAATATTATATTTCAATATTTTTATGTTGTTTCGTAAAATTTATCCGAAACTAATCTAGAAATTCCCTAATCAAAGCGCGCTGGTAGCTCGGTATTAAGTGGAGTCGGACAGTCCATGCTTTTAAATTAACGCAACCTTTGCTTTTGGCAAACCGGAAATACTACATATCTGCAGACGGTACCGCTGACTTTTGACAGAGAAACTATTTTATCTGCAGACGGCAGACTAGGTAAAATGCAATTACATTGAAATAGTCTATGATTATATGCCAAGTATTATATTATTAGCTTTTAATTTGCAGTACTATAATCCACTCGGAATATAAAAGACTGTATAGTTTAATAGTCTCTATAGTATTAATAATTAATATGTTAATGTTAATAACAAAACTCATGGTACTCACCATGATTGCTAAACGTTTGAAAAAAGTTTTTCTCCAAATAAGATTATCCATGTATGCTTTAATTATACGTAAGCTTTATAATCATTCATTGGGGTACTAACTTCTAAGGTTCCCAAGTTCTACTTGGCACAGGACCCCCAAAAGTGTTAATTTGGGCCTGAATGAAGGCAGAAAATTATTGGTGGTATTGTATGTTGATGATGGACTAGTTGTTGCTACTGGGAAGGCTGATATTGATGAGTTTAAGTTCAAGTTGAAGGCGGAGTTCAAGATAACTATTGAACCTATTGAGTGCTTTCTAAATGTGCTGATCGAACTCAACAATAATGGTTAAATTTTCATTTATCAAAAAAACTATGCTGACGGCATACTTCAAGAATTCAACATGCATAATGAAAATCCTGTTTCAACACCAATGGAGAAGTGTTTATCGACAAGAGAAGCGACTGATACTGATTCAATTATTGCTACGTATAGAGAGGTGGCAGGCTTTCCGATGTATTGCTACGTGACCAGATATTTCTTTGACATTGAGTTATGTATCACATTTCCTTGAGATGTCGGAAGGAGTACACTAGTCAATGGTCAAAGGTATAATGAAATATATAAAAGAAACAACCACGATGGGTATTCAGTACAAAGTTGCCAAGAAAGTCGGTGAACTCAAAGATTACAGCGATGCTGATTATATCAGTGATTACACTACACGAAGTTAAGTGAGCGGAATCATTTTCTCGTTCGGTGGTGGGGCGATCACCTGGGCGAGCAGACGACAGCAAAGTGTGTCGCTGTCGACAACTGAAGCGGATTACATTGCTGCTAGCGTAGCTGCAAAATATGGTTGCTGGCTGAGTCGATTATTCCAAGAGATCGCTCCATTGAAAATTGTGCCCGTGCTTCTAGTGCATAGTGCAAGTGCTATAAAGATGGCCAAGAACCTTGAATTTCATAAGCAATCAAAACGTAGAAATGTGCGTTTTCATTTTGTGCATGATTTAGTTCAGGAAAACCATTTAGTGATCAACCATGTGCCTAATAAGAGTCAAGGGGCGGACCTCGTTATAAAACCAGTTTCACGTGTTCAATTTGAATAGTTACATGGAATGTTAGGTCTGATTTAAATTCTAACCAATGATCTGAATGTGATTGTTGACTGTAAGACATATGATTCTATTATGAAATGTTTACCATTTTGTTGTAGGCCTAATATTTGGTGTTTGCAAGCTAATATAAAGTTTTAGGTGAAGTGTTATTGTAAAAACATTTAATTGTTATACCTCTTAGTTGGTAAATGAATTTTTATTTTGGTATCACTCAGACTGTTTTGTGTTTGATACTATTGGATATGTTTAAAGTTGGCTTTCATAAGTTCATTGTAACAATGCAAATTTTGTTAATAATAGTTTTTTAATGTCATGTTTGGATAGTTAAATGATTACCATATTTCGTACACCACCTAACGTAATATTTGTCATTCAAAATCATATAATTAGTATTCCTTGAATTTAAAAAGACGCCTAGACACGGGAATCGGGAATTTTAGCGTAGGACGACAATATTCTAACCAATAGACTATCCAGGATTCACCACCTTTATTTTATAGTATAGATTCGGCTGTAATATTAAGTAACACATATAATAGCTTTGCAATTTAAACCACCATCATATGCGCATTTGTACGATCACTATACATTTGGAAGCATAGAGCCCTCCCTAGTCAAAGATCGCTGTGTTATCATGTTATCTAATAGCTCGTGATCTTAATTGATAGCTCATATCAATGTATCTGAAGATTTCCTCACCCCCATCACAGACTCTGTCTTAAAATTTGAGTGAAGAGATGAATACTGGATAGTTCAGTGGTTGTATCAAGGAAATACTAATCCAAATGTATCGGGTTTAATTCCCTTGTCCAGGTGTCACTTCCCAATTTAAATAATGATAGTTAGATACGGTTATAGCCGCTATTAACAAATATAAAAGCTTTGCTATTTAATCTAAAGATTTAATTAAGATTTTTGCTACCTTATTACACCATAGCTATCGACTTTTCAATATAATATGGTTTCTGAAGACAATTTACACAAGCGAAGAGCCAACTTAAAATATATTGTAGTATATCAATACTTCCTACAAGCCTATAACCTAAATAACTGACTGTTCGAATGTAGAATTATTAACCAAAGTGTTTCTTCAAACTATTGTATTTAAGATTTAAGCGACCTCATTTCAGTACATTCATCAAACACTTTTAATAAAACATGATTTCTGAAACCATATACAAGCAAGGACCCAATTTTAAACTCATTATATATTGTAATACTTACTATAAAACTATAACCTAAATGATCATTTGAACTTAAAATTTTTACAACAATTTTTTATTCAAACGAACATAATTAAGTTTTAAGCTAGCTCATTTCATTATAATTATCGAATTTTAAACATGATTTTTGAAACCAATGTAAAAGTTAATAGCAAATGTTAGATATATTGCATTCTTGTCAGAATGTAAGCAACATGGGCAAAAGCTACATCTTTTATTAAAGACTTTATTCACATACATATATATACGATTTCCTGTGATACTGAACTGTACTTTCTCTAATGTAAGTGTTTCTTGATCAAAGTGTCCTTAAATACGTCATTATTTTCGGGTTTTATTCTTGAGCGACATATTTTCTCACAAGAATATTGAAAGGAAACATTAAATCTGTTTCCTCAAAACTAAGCAGATGACAAAAATCAGAGTCACCCTATGGTCCTTACAAAACTGATTAGTTCATTTCCATCCAGTATAGTGGTGAGATCACTGAAAGCAGATTTCTTACACACCTATAAAACAATTATTCCTCCTCCTGTATTGTTGTATTCTTCTTTTTTATCTTCTCTACTTCTACTCTTCGCGTCAAGTGTTTTACTAATAGATACAGCTATTAATGCTATAAATTAATAAGGAATAATTTGTTTTTATATTATAACTGATAAAGTTTAACAGTTGTATTTCACAATTTTATTTAAATGAGGTAGATAGCATTTGAGGACTAAAATGCCATTCTTTCTTGTAAGTTTTCAAGTTTAAGTTATCTGTGGCAACGGTGATTTGATCAGCTGGTAGACACGTAAACAGTTTTTATACTTGGAATGAAAATGAAGTGTCTTACTTGTGTATTTGTATTAGGCCTCTTTGTAGCTTTTTTTATAGTTAAATCTAGTTATGGTCAGGCGCGAAGAAAAGATGTAAGCACATTTTACTACACTATCTCAATCATATAGTTTTTTTTTAAATTCAACAGTATTTGTTGAGTATCCATTTTTGACACGCTGGAAGTGAATTTTAACCTTTCCAGCGAGGAATAATGGGTACTTTACCTAGTTGGTTGGATCTGACCAAATATGAACATCAATGTGTTTCAAACCCAAATGACTAATTTATATCCATAACAAATTATTTTATTTCTACGCTTCCTTTTACATGATCAGCCCAAAAAGCGAGAATTTTCAGTCTATGCCTAGCCTGAGTATTATTTTATTGAAATACTAAACAATTATTTTATTTATTTTTCTTAGACTACACAAAATGTAGAGATGAATGGAAAGTAACATTTTTTATTACACGATTTTATTAAGCCTATATACTATAATGCCAAGATTGTAACTTTGTATATAATAGTTACAATTATCGATGTTGGAATATTATAAATAGGTTTACATTTATTGATTAGGCCTAAGTCACTATACATTTCAAATGTATGTGAACTGTACAAAGACAGGGTGAGATGGAAACTGCTCACTAAAATACCTGCTAAACTGGAGTTGGGACATGATACCTAAATACAATTGTTTTCGATTTACCAACTTTCAAAAGGCTAGGTCCTTAAATTTCAATTCTATATATAGCTTAGTTTAAAATTTCTACACATTTTCAGGGAACAAACTTAGGAGAAAGGGTTCAACAATTGACAGATATGACAATGAAGAAGTCCATTATTCGTTTCAATGGCAATAAGTTCCGTGACTTCGTGAAAGCAACACCTCGGAACTACTCTGTTGTCGTAATGTTCACAGCAATGGCTGCTCAACGGCAATGTGCCATATGCAGGTAATCAACTCACTTTTTTTTAAATGTTTTACACTACATTGCAAAAGAAATATTAATTTTTTGCATACATGATAAGCTTATGTTTCTATTTATTTTTTTTAATTATCGCTTTGTACTACATACTCAGGTTATACACATATATGATAATTACTATATTAGGGTAATTGATCAGGAAGGATGCATTGTAGAGGTGGTGCATTTGCATGGTAGGAGAGTGAAATACCAGAGTGACACCTTAGACTTTTCGGCCACTGATGTGAGTTTTTGAGTGACATTGGATTGATGTAGGTATTAATAATGATTTATCCCAATTGTAAATAAACCTTACACAATCTTTTTGTGTGTATGCCTTGTCAGGATTACCCACATAGTACATTGCTAGTACATTGTACCATTGAAGGTAGAATTGAGAGGAACCATATTTGTATTCTAATTTAGGGTCACGAGTAAGAAACAATTTAGAATAAATATAGTTACCTACCAGCAGCCACTGTTCTTATCCCAAACTTCCCTGTCACTGGTAGACAAGACTAAATGTGACTGACCCCTTTGTCCATATCCCTCCATCCTCTCACTTTTAAATTTTTATTTATGTGCATTCAATGTAAACTTGGATAGATACGGCTGTTATTATTTTTTAAGTGTCTACCGGTACTCTCTATCATCTATGTGAATGTTATATTTGATAAAAAGAGTGAAGCCTACAAACGTTTTCTCGACAAATGTTTCTAGGGCCTACAACATAAGCTAGGTGAAATATAACAGATTACAATAGAAACAAACTTTTCAAGTCTTTATCAAAATGAAAGAATAATTATGAAACACTTAGGCCTAGTTATTTTATCACAATTAGTCTAGGTTTGGAAATTATTTGGAAAAACGGAACAGGTTTGTGTCTGACATAAATGTAATAAATGTCTTTACACTGCCTTCAGTTTCATGTTCAATTCAATGACTAAAAATTAATTCAAGGAAAATTAAAAAAACAATTTAGGTGCCTAATGGACATCATTTTAAGTAGGGTCTAGGCCTAATGTTTATAAAATATTAAAATTTGGGTAGACTGCCGATGACGGAAAGATCGAGGTTTGAATTTCGGCCAGGTGTACTGAGGGTGGTTTTCCCTAAATGGTTTCTCAAGCTCTCTCTCCACTCAAATGTGGGTATACTTCCTCTAAATATAACCTTCCTAATCCATAAAACCATATTAGCATAATTAGTACATAACTTAAGCATACAACAAAAACGGATAGTAAGACGCGGTGCTGAAAAAAATTCAATATTTCCTTTTTTTGCTTTTAATATTATTGATATGTTTCAGTTCATTATATTTTCCTTATCGTTTATTCAGATAAAAACTGGTTACAGAAATAGTCTAAATTTCACACTCATGCTGAAAAGATCCCATTAATACAAATGTTTTGCAATTTATTTATAATTTAATTTGATAGACGCTTTATATACACTTTATCATCTTTATTTATACCCTTTACAAACAATATGCAGGGTGTCTACCATCCAGGAAAATCAGAGAAAACTGCAATTAGCCAGGAATTTGAAGTGATCAGGAAAAACGGGAATAAGTCGGGAATTTGGTATTGGGAAAATGTTTTACTCAAAATATGAAATATAATACTCATTAAATTATTAAATAATAATGTTATTCAAACTGTAGTTTTTTTCTTTGTAGCTGTGTAATATATTTTATAATTCCTAGTAAACAATGCTAACTAATAAAAATTTAAAATAATATTTATTTAAATTTTAAAACTTATATTATTCATAAAAAAAATTAATAGGAAAATGATGAGGAGGCAGAAGGTGGGAGTTAGAAGGATGTGACATACTTTTTAGTCAGGAATTTCAGGAAATGATCAGGGGAAATGTCGAGAATTTCATTGGTCAAGTTTAGTAGACACCATGATATGCCCCAATTACTACTCTTTCTAAACAATATGCCCCAATTACTATTACAGGCACGCTCATGATGAGTTCCAAATTGTGGCAAACTCATTCCGTTACTCGCAAATGTACTCCAACAAGCTTTTCTTCGCCCTTGTGGATTTTGATGAAGGACCAGATGTCTTTCAAATGGTAAGACCATATTAAGCCTAATAAGGTAACTATTTTGATTAGAATGGATTTTGATAAAATATATCATCAAAGTCCTTCACTAATATTAAATCTTGGGATTTTAAACACTATTTTATTAGGCCTATACAATTTACCATTTAATTTGAAGTTACATATTCATTTTGTATGCTATGTTTCAATACACGCTATTTACTTTAAGAAGAAATTGAAATACAAATTTGTTAAGAACACATTTTTGTAAGACTAGAAATATTCTATTTTTTATTATTATATGAATTCTAAATTGGGCTAAAACTCCACAACGTGACCCAGCAAGTGAGCTAGCCACTCTGAGCAACAACCACCATTAGCAATGATAGTGCCTACATTTCTGAATAGAGGGTGTCATGTGGTCAGCACAACAAACCCTTCTATCATTAATTTCACCTTTTTAGATCGAAGCTGCTAGTTATTTATTCAAGTAGCTCCTTATTTGTCCAAACGGGGCGGAGTTTGACCCTGTTCCAGACCCACTGCTTCATAGAAATATTTTGGAAGCACCGGGGATCAAACCCGAGACCTCTGGATCTATAGCCAGGAACTCTGACCACTAGACTACAGAGGTATCAAACTGGGCTAACTTTAGCAAAGATTACAAAGAGTTTATGCCAATTAATATACCCTTCGCTTACTCTGAAAGGTAACAAGCTTACTTTACCTGATTCCACTATGGCGTAATGAATAGAAATGGTCATGGTGTAATTTATACAACCGGAAATGGGATATATGAAATTATAAATAATATAAGTATGCTCCTGAGCTGACAGATTTCCAGATATTTTCGTTTCAATAGTTTGAATTTCAATATTTTGTTTTCCTTTTGTACCTATTTAAGATATGTTTCAATTGTTTCAGTCTGATTCACAATTGGTTGACTTGCTTCGTTGCTTATGTTTTGAGAGACCCAATTGGTTGACTTGTTTTGTTGTTTATGTTTTGAGGGACACAATGAACAACAGCTACACTTTCTTTGGTTTCCTTTCTCTGCATATTTATAGAATATAGTATATCACCCATGGATGTGCCTGACTACAATTTTGGAGGACGACTTTATTTCCATCTTGGTGGTGGTGGTGTGAATGACAAACTTTGTGTAGTAGTCTTACATTCAAATTTCAAATTATCATTTAGGTTATAGGTTTGTAGGAAATACTACTAAATTACAATATATTTAAAGCTAGCTCTTAGCTTGTATAGTCTATTGCTTTCAGAAGCCATACTATATTTAATGTTCAATAACTTGAATGAAATAAGGTAGCTTAACAATTAATTACATGTGTTTGAATTTTATTCACAATTTCCATCCAGTTTTATATAGATCAATGAGTAACCCTGCATATGAGGACCCATCAAGATAACCAGATAAATCTTAAAATTTGAAATTTATCAGTGGGAGTTAGAGAAATGGCAGGAGGGAGGGGAGTGATTAGCTCATAATTTCCAAAACTAATACATTCACTTACCTCTCTGTGTGGTAAAGAACTTAAATTTGTTAAGCAGGTATGAGAACCAATACAAATAAACATTTAAATAATAATAATTTAAAATGGCATTCTGAAAAATAGTGGTGATGGACTATAATAGAAAAAAAAACCTTTTGAGATGAGGTATGGAAAAAATCAGATAGGTAGAGATAAATCAAACTCCAGATAGCCCAAATAATATTAGCCTCTAAATTTCTCAAAGGGATTTGGGGGATCGAAGGTTCTAAATCTACAAGGCTAATAGAAACAACTATATCTCAGTACAATGTGGTATAAAATTGAAACTTGGCTGGCAGGTAAAAGTACAACTAATAAATAACGAATTAAGTCTTATAACGATAAATGTTTAAATAGGAGTTGAAATGATGATTGGGGGGAGGGGGGGGGGCAGATTTTAAAAACTAATAGAAACCATTACTAACAGAACAATTTTTTTTATATTCTAAGGTGCTTATTAGAGTGATTCTTTCAATTTAATTCTTTTTTTTAATAGTAAATCTAAACTATTTCTTTTGGTGTTCATTGCAACAATCCCTTCACATAAAAGAACCATAGTTAACATGTTTGCAGTTGTGCCCGGAATGTAGGTATGTTTTCAGTTATTTTATGGTTTTGTGTGTAAATTAGTTTTATTAAATTTACTTTATTAAATAGTAAATCTAAACTATTGATTTTGGTGTACATTACAACAATGTGTGTGCATAAGTGAGCAATTATTTATGCAAAGACTGCAAACATTTAAAAAATATATTTTGGTTCCTTCTTATAGGTTGTAGTTATATGTGGCTTCATCAACATACAAAAAAAATCTCGCCTCATACATGTCTGAAATTGTGTTTTTGGTAATTTAGATCAGGTTTTCTCAAACTGTGAGGCGCAACATTGTTTTATCTGTGAACCAATTGTTCACTTCCTCCGACTTGCCAAAGATCTGATTTACTGTAAAAAATGAGTATTCTGTTTGATTTATGAAGCATTAAAATTAATTTTAATGTTGGCATCTACATGCTTTTTGTATGAAAGTAATTTCTCAACAAGTATGATAATTTTAATTATAGAAATCAACTGGAAGTTGAAAGAGGCCTTCCTTTGTGTGTTATAAAAACAAAAGCTGACATGAACTATCTCTGTGATAGAAAAAAAACTCATTCTTCCAAATGACAAGTACAGATTTTTCATAAATAGTATTTACATCATAAAATGTTAAAATAAACTTGATATTTTATGGATTAATATTCTTAATATTTCACAACTTCTACAACGTTCTTATTAAAAATGATAGAAATCAATGAAATAATAAGTGCCTCATTTTTGTATTTTAACATAAAAAAGTTATTTTTATTCTAAGAAAGTGAGGCTTAACAATAGCTTTTAATATTCAAGTAAGGCTCAAGTGCATACAGTTTGAGAAAATATGGTTTAGATGATTCAAAAGAAAAAGTTAATCCACTCAATTTAAATGTGAATGAAGCTATGGGAAAACTCTAGTAAGTTAATAGAATTATAGAAAACATGACTGGTTGATTCATTTATTTAATAAAATTAAATAACAAGTATACACAGAAAGGTAGATAAAAAAATAATTTGGCACTGAAAAGTTAAAAATTAGAAATAATACACAGTTATCAACATGGAGTGGCCACATTTATATGATAATTACTCAAAACGTATAGGGGTACACAACTTTTTCTTTATGGTAAAAATTGGTGACCTGGCGGTCTAGGTGTAAGGTGTCAGACTTCTATGCTGGCGGCCGGGGTTCAATCCTCGGTCCCGGCACAGATTTATCTGATTACCAAACCCTTCCTTCACCTCTGACGAGACATCTTGTTCATGTGGGGAATGCCAGGCCTCCACCATTGTTCGGATTCCACGTTAAACTGTAGGTCCTCCATTTCATCTCACAATCACCCTACCATTACACATTAGCGTAAGTGCGTATAACCCAAACGAGTAGTAAGACGCGGTGCTAATAATAATAATAATAATAATTTATGATAAAAACCGGTACAAAGACTAATTCAAAGCTTTGGGATTGAAAAAAATGGAGTGAACACATTTATATGCTACTTACTCAAAAAGGGTACGGGTACAAAATCTTGGCATTACAAAAAGTTCAACATGCAAAAGTGGTACTACAGGCTAATGGACGTCCTGCTATACCTTTGGCAGTAGTAAATTGAGAGAAGGCAAATGTAATTTGAAATGATAGAATATAATATTTAACTAAACATTAAACACCCTTGCCATCTAGTAACATCACTACAAATCATAACGAATGTTTCCGAAGGCAGCATAGCCTAAAAGTCATTTGTCCTACACTTTAGGCCAAATGACGGGTACCTGGCTTGGTGATTGGAGATATGGTAACTTTTCCTATCTCAGGGTTCCTACAGTCTGGAAAGTCAGGGAAATTACAATTCATATCACACTTTTGTTTTATTGGAAATAGTAAAGCCGCAGAAGGAAGGTGTTGCCAAAAGTGAAAGTAGTGTATTTCCTCAAAGAAACTCTAACACTTTTGTTATGAAAGATGATATAACTAAGGCGGAAGTCATTTGGGCTTTGCAAGTTGTTGACATTAAAATGTATTTCAATTTGTGCATTAATTTAAGTACAATTTTTCAGTTGTTGTTCCCCGAATGTTCCATTGCCAGTGCCTTCACTCTTGGTGAAGACAAGGCTGCATATTTCATTGTGCATGGCTTGGCTCCATTCTTTCATAACAATTTACTGAACTGCCTAAAATCATGTAACAACTTTAATTTGCTTTGATGAGGCATTGAATAAAGTCATTCATAGAGGGCAAATGAACATTGTATTCAGATTCTGGGACAAAGAAAATCATAAAGTCGTCATTCGTTGCTTAAACAGTGATTTTTTTTCGATAGAAGCACCGCTGAAGAATTAATGAAGCATTTCTTGTATGGTATTTCTCCTCTTCTACTCTCTAAGTTGATACAAGTGTCAACGGATAGTCCAAATGTTAATTTAAAGTTTATAACACTTCTTCAATAACACATCAAATCTGTCTCAGACAATAAAGTATGTAGTTTGATAAATCAGGGGACATGTGGGCCTCATGTTGTTCATGGTTCCTTAAGAACAGGAGTGGAATTTGTCCATTGGGATATAAATTCCTTATTGCATCACACATACTACATTTTCACTTACTCTGCAGCTTGTCGAGTATTGTTTACCCAGTTGACAGGGTGTACAACTTTTCCTTTGAAGTTCTGTGGTGTGCAGTGATTAGAGAATGCAACGTGCTTTCAAAAGGCATTACAAATTTGGGACCATGTTGCTAAGTTTCTCAAAGAAGAAAAGCTTCCTAAAACAAAACCTGTAGGGATATTGAAAAGAGTAGCCTGTGATCCATTCCTGAAGTGTAAACTAGCTTTCCGCAAAACAATTGCAGATGGATTTCAGCCTTTCCTTTTTGATAGGGTTTGATTATATATATATATATATATATATATTTCCATCATTTTACCTAAACTGATTGGCAAGACGTTTGCTTTCTTATTCTTCCATGATAGGTGAGACAAGGTCGGCTGAAGAGGAGGAAGAGGCAGAAATAAATGTAATTATATTAATATTTCTTCATGAATAATACCATAAAGTTATAGTGGAAATTTTGTGAGAAGTTGTTCAGGGAATTTGGGAAAATAGTCAAGGAAAGTCAGGCAAATGTCAGGGAGAATTTCTTTACAAATACTGTAGGAACCCTGTATCTGTCAGATACCACCATTACTACTGTGGATGTCATATAAAAAATACTGTTATATTATTTTGAAATACAATCATGTAGAAAGTGTGCCAAGCATTTTTATATAATATAATCATAAATACAGAGTGTACCGGTAACACCTAAGTTAAATAAAATGTACTAAATTCAATTTATCAGATTTCTTGTTTGTTCAGAACATTCATTTTACCAAAAAAAAAACTTATAGGCTATAAAAATACATGCGCCATACCAAAATGTTCAGAAATATTTTTGAGTTCAAATAACCCTTGTTCCAATGCCCTGTTAGCTATTTATTGACTTAACACCACTCATTTTATTTTTCTAAACTTAATTTAAAAGATTGGTAAAAATCTTATTCCTACAGGTAGAAAGGTTTAGATTTTTCCTACAAATTTTTAAGTATATCCTGATTTTGGTAGAAAAAACAATATATGGTAGTTACTATTAAAATAATTTAAATATATTCATTCATCAAGTCACTAAGCCTATGCAAACCTTTAAAATTTTGAATTCAAATCTTAGTAAGATTTGGAGTTGATATTTTGAATCTTAATATTGAAAGATTCGGATTGGATTCAAAATTTCATATCTATGGTCATACTTAACAAATTAATATATTCGGACCAGAAATTAATTGCATGGTAGAGTGAAGAGATAAATTAACTTGAGTTACAGGTCATATAGACTGACATGGAGAATAATTGTTTGTGACAGTGAATATCTTATATTATGATTAAAAAAGTGGTGTGATATTTATTTGATTTTTCACATTTTGAAATTGGTGTTCCTTATTACATTATTTTTGGTAAACCTAAAATGTGTCTAAAATGTTTATTCACATTTAAAAATATATTTTACTGTTGGACTCGGAAACACAAATAATATATGTACCAATAGTAAAATGTTATTAATGTCGGCGCAAAGAAATATTTTTGACTTTTCTAAACTGTTCTTTCAACCAAAATCAGGGTATATACCTATCCTTAAGAATTTAAAAAAAAATCAAGCTAGTTAGCCACCTTTTTTTTTTATATAAAATAGGGTTCATCCCTCACCCGGTTTACGGCACCTTTCATATACACCAATCTGCCTTGCTTGATTTTACTATGTCTCAGCTAAGATAAGGCCATGGAGTAGTCAGTTGAGTTAAGAATGATACTCTTTCATGGTAAATTGAGTGAATACACTAACTAAATTTACTAATAATTTATTATATTTACCATTCTATGTTATACTAAGTTAATAAAAAATAAGGGTGTGAAATCAATCCTGTAAAAAGCCAGTAAGCTTCAACCAAATAAAAAGCAGTTAAAGCAGTGAACGCCTAACTTAACGAAAGGCAATTTATTTTTCATGCACCTGCATCTTGCGATTACAGCTTCAACTTTATGGAGAGCTTGAAAATCTTGAGTTGCTGACTACCAATACTGGAAGGAGTAAATAAAATATGTACTTTACTTATATTTTAATAATTCAAAGCGAATATTTAACACTCATAATATAATCATTAATAACATTAAGATTGCGATAGTTTCTAAATAATAATTATTATTATAATATTCTTAACTATTATAAAAAAATCAACTTATTTAATTACTTTTGCTTATTATTGTTATATTATTATTACCATAATTATCATTTTCAAAATGATACCTCTATGACACCCGTTGACTGATGGTACCAGGTGCGACACCCCCTGCTCATCCAACCTTGCTACGCCACTGGCCTAACTTAAATGTAGTAGTGTACAAATTCAGTAAAAGTTTATCAGTTAAATGAAAATTAATTGTACCTATCAATCCTAATTACTTACCAATTAAGTTAATAACAACTATATACTTAATAAATAAATTTATTTCAAAATAAAAATACAATATTAAAACCCCAGATGCTAAATACATTCTTCCATTCTCTTTGACAAAGTTTTCTTTTAAATTTGATTAAATCTTTTTTTATTATTACTGTACAATTTGTTTTAGAGAGAAACACTTAAAAACACACTAAAGTGAAATATTAGCTTATTTAAGTTGAGTTATCAGAAATAAATCATATTCATGGAGTCTACTCCACTATCATCAATACAACTTAGTTAAATATTTTTAAATATCTCTGTATTTGCTGAGCTTATAATTTTAAATACTTTACAAAAAAAAAAATCTACATGATAATCTACAATAATCATTGTCGATTTGCGGATGCACAAATAAATAATCATCTGATTATGACTCATTGGTATATCATGTTAATCAAGTAGTTTCTGGTTTGCTTGTATTGATAGCTCTACACTGTACTAATTGAACTTTGGCTGCCACAGTCTTTTTTTGTTATTGTTCCAAACAAGTCAAAGTCACGTCTTAGCCATAGACAATAATTAATTATCTACCTTATTCATTCTCACTTTTGAATGTTTTTTTCTTAAATTATTTTTTAGCTTCGGCTCAACACCGCTCCAGTGTTCATGCACTTCCCACCCAAGTCCAAGCCTAAGCAGAGTGACACAATGGACATTCAGAGGGTTGGCTTTGCTGCAGAAGCCATTGCCAAGTGGCTTGGAGAGAGAACCGATGTACAGGTTAGTTTATGGCTTCATTGTAAATAACTAGAATAAATAGCAAAGTTTGAGTCTACTATTTATGAATTGGTGGGATTACTTGTTTTATAATTGTTGTTTAAAATTTGCAAATTCAAGTATGACACTTTCAATTAATGTGAACATACAAATTGTAAAATAATTAGATGTGTATGATGTCCATTTTTTAAATTAAAAGCAAGGTGAAAATAAGTTTGATCATTGGGTTATTATTTCATACAAAAAAATATTACTTATATATATCTTTGAGATTATGTGGTATAGAGCACTAGGCTAAATCATGGTTTAAATTAGGAGGGATAGCCAGCACACTTACCTTGGTGATACTGGAGTAGAAATTGTTTAGATATAACACTAAAAAACACATAAACACATTTTAAGGACAAGCTTTCACTGTCACAGACAGCTTTTCCTTAAAATGTCCTTAAAATGTGTTTATGTGTTTTTTAGTGTTATATCTAAACAATTTCTACTCGAGTATCACCAAGGTAAGTGTGCTGGCTATCCCTCCTAATTTAAACCATTATATATCTTTGACAAATTTCAATTTTAAAATGTTGTAGAAATGTTTTATACTTTTCAGCCTATGATTATAAATCAAGTTAACTCAAAATATTTCAGTTAATTGAAATTGGTATCATGTAAGCATTAGTTTTTTGTAAGATACATAATAGCACGAAATGGCAAAAAATTAAAACATTAATGTTTATTATTTTAGCCACCTTTGGTTTTTTTTCAACGCTCTGTAATATTGTCAAAGCTGGATTAATTTTTTTTTTTTTTAGGGGAAGTCAAAGCTGTTTAATATCCAAAGAGAAGTCAACGTTTTTCTTACACCTATTAATTATAACTATTCATTGTTATTCAAGGACAGCCTAACAAAACTGGTCTGTTCAACTAATTTTGTTAATCTTCAAAGTAGACTAAAAGTATTTGACAGTACCCGCTTCATTGACCGAATGGCCTAAGGCGTTACTCTTGTAATAAACTGGACTGCTGATGATGGGGGGATTGTCATTCAAATCCCAATCAGGTGTACCAAAAGTGTTTTTTTCTTTCTAAAATGGTTATAACACCACCATCCTTATAGTCACAAATGCGGGTACATTTACTCTTAATTCAACCTTCCTCACCCTTACACTATAGTGTAAATATGGTTATAATCCAAACGTGTAGTATCACAACACTAAAAATGTATTTAACAAGAGGTGTCTTAAAATTGAGTTCCATCCCAAAAATTAATGATTCTGCAAATTATTATCAAATTTGTGTTGTGAATTTCATCACTTATGTGTTTACGAAACACTTCATGCACTGTTTCTCTGTTGTGCTAAACCCAGTCTCCATTTAAGCTGTCTGTCTGTGTTGTAGATCCGTGTGTTCCGTCCTCCGAACTACTCTGGCACTGCAGCCCTCATTACACTGTTTGGTCTCGTGGCTGGGTTCCTCTACCTGAGAAGGAACAACCTGGACTTTCTTTACAACAAAAACATTTGGGGCATCGGGGCCGTGGTAGGTTGTGTTTATGCTAGTGATGGGTCCTACAAATCTTTGAATACCTTTAATCCTTAAGGAAATCAAGACCCAAAGATTCGAATTTTAGATTCAAAATCAGAAAATAAAATATATAGATATATTTATTAATCAAGTTTTGAATTTTAATAATCATTTTAGAGCTTTTATGGTAATTACTTGGGGTTATCCCAACATCATTAATGGATAATCCTAACAATCACACCCATAATTTACCCTTTTGAACAAAATCATTGAAGGAAAAAACTAAACCTGTGCGAACTTTTGAAGTTTTGAATCCTAATCTTACTAAGATTCGATTCAAAATTTTGAATTTTAAAATTGGAAAATTCAGATCCAATTTGAAATTTCATATCTAAATAAATCTTAGGCTCAGATTCGATTGGTTTAACTCAAAATCTGAATCTATTCATACATTTTTAATTAATATAATTAGAACTGAAATCAGTTGTGTCGTAGAGTGAATAGAGAAATTAACTTGAGTTCCAGGTCATAAAGGAATCACTTGGGGTATAGACTGTTTTTGTGTGAAAGTGAATATCTTGTATTTAAAAAAAATATTATCTGGGCCCACCTTTAAGTAGATATTAATCATAAATGTATACCATGATTAAAAAGTGGTGTAGTCTTAATTTGATTTTTCACTTTTTGGGATTAGTGTTATTTTTTTTTAATAAACCCATAAGGTGTCTAAAATGTTTATGAACATTGTTTTAAATATTTTATTATTGGATAGGATTTGGAAACAACATAGTAAAATATTTAATTCAGATTCAATTTAAACATTATACTAAGCCTAAAATTAATTATTCGATTCAGATATAAGCCTATTTTTAAAATAAAATATTCGATCCAATTTTTTTTAGTTATGGGACTTGACTAGGACTTGATTTGAAAAAATTAATTTAGTATGAGATTCGATTCAGATTCGACTAGAAGTTTTTGTAGGAATGAGATTTGAACCAGACTTGATTCAAAATAATTTTAAGCATGAGAATAAATTTGATTTGAGTAAGTTTGCCAAAATTTGAATTCGTTTTGAAATTGAAAATTATGGCTTTGCAAAAGTTTAAAAAAAACGGATAAAAATGCAGGAACATTAACCTCTTATGCTAAACATGTTTTATGGGATTCGAATTCAAGATTCATAGGTAAAATTAAGATTCAGATTTAAGTAAAAATGGATTAGACCCATATTTAGTTTTTGCAAAGTTTCACAACATGGCCAAAAGTGCTCTTGGTTTTGTCATTGAAGACCAGTCAAGGATTTAAAGCAGAGTTTTTAATCCACTGTGCCGCAACACACCGGTATATCGTGAAGGTTCAGCAGGTGTGCTGTGGGATTTTGAGAGAGTATCAAAAAGAAGCAAGAAAAAGATCTTAAGACTTTTTTTATGATAACATCTTTTTAAAAAACCGCTGGTGTACCTTGACAACTTTACTACATTGTTCAGTGTGCCAATAGTTGAAAAATGTTGAGAATCACTGCTTAAATATTTATTGCAATAAAATATACTTCTTAAGTGAAATATTTGAATGCTTGGTTTTTTTTTTCAGTTCTTTTGTTTTGTGATGGTGTCGGGTCAGATGTGGAACCACATTCGGGGCCCTCCATTTGTCCACAAGACATCTTCAGGGGGAGTAGCGTACATTCACGGATCATCTCAAGGACAATTTGTGCTAGAAACGTACATCGTTATAGTGCTTAGTATCCTTTCAAGTATACATTTAAATAAACAATTCATCTACATTAGTATGGGTAGAGGATAGAAAAATCACTCCCAGTACTACTGTCAGGGATTCACATCAAATTAAATTTAAATCAGTATTTTTTTTCGATAATAACCAAGTGCCATATGCTTTAGACAGATTGACCATCACTGCAGGTTCCATTTTAGTTTAACATTGTTGCAGTGAATGCTAAGGCTTACTGGTTTTAGGAGTCCATGGAAAATTCAGGTTTTGCTTAAAGTTTTATTGAATAAGATAGGAGTGTTTCTTTGTGCACTGATGTTCTTGGAAATGTTAAATTCTTTAATTATTTAGAAAATATTGTTTCACTTGTAAAATCACTTTTTTCCTGTACCTTCTTCCAAGTGTTTGTGTGAGTGTTTAAAAATCAAATATTATCCATTAATTTTATTGACATCTTAAGCTGTTTTACATTAACTATAAATATTATTAAATGTTTAGTCTTCACACAATGCGAAAGCAGATCAATAACTGCAACTAAAGGCTCTTCAGTTTATTGACTTGATAAACATTTATTATGACCCTCAACTTTGGCACTAGAAGCTAGTTCACTAATACATAAACAAATCCTGGCACTTAGTCCATTTCAGCCTGAGATAACCACCAAGGACAGATAAACTAATTACGTGAAAATAGAGTGAAGAAATCCCACATAGGGAAAGAGAAAAAAATGTGAGAAGAATCCAATGCTCATATGTGACTGCTTCCTTTCTTTAGCAGTAGGTTAATGTTTTTATTTTCTCTCACC
>CABEEJ010000402.1:113273-133075 GCA_901482245.1 Timema douglasi | reverse complement strand
CCCCATCATAGCTCAAAAAAGTTACTAGAAATAGCCCCTAATATATTCCTACACCAACAGCTGACATCTATCACTTTGGTTAACTGTAATGAAAAAGATGATAATATATGGTGATAGCTAACCACAGTAATTTAGGCCGATAGTATTTATATACTTATTTGAGGTCGGACACAAAGCTTATTTATCGTTTTATTCCACTTAAAAAATTATTATTCACAGTACTTTCACAAAAGGTCTACCAAACATAGCTTCAAAATGACGACCGATGAATTTAAACTTTGTGGTTGAACATGATGGAAACAAGTCTGTTTACAATGATGTGCCCACGCAGTGGATAAAAATGTTTTATGAGGTTAAATATTTCAAAATATGATAATAAGCATAAAATAATTTATTATTTATATGAAAAAAGGCAAGTATTTTCTATTTTCCAATTAAATATGATGCCTGTATTAAAAGGTATTAATGTATGCACTATAGGGGTGTACCGATGCGGATACTGATTTATTGTTATCGGCCAATTATTATTACACCGGCAATTAATCCCAATCAGTGATTATTATGTCGTTTAATCATAATTTTTAAAAGTAAAATTTAGATCAAAATTTTCTAAATAGAAGTTTAGTTTAGGATTAGGAGGGATAGCTAGCACTTTTACCTTGGTGGTACTGGAGTATAAATCTTCCAGATAGAACACTAATAAACACACAAACACATTTTTAAGGACAAGCTTTCACTGTCACAGACAACTTCATTAGATCAAGAAAGTAGATTGATGCTCTTGACCTGATGAAACTGTCTTAGACAATGAAAGTTTGTCCTTTAAATGTGTTTGTGTGTTTTTTAGTGTTCTATCTGAACAATTTTGACTTCAGGAAATTATCGAGTGGGAAATAACAGTTTTCCCATGGGAACAAGAAAAATTTTAAAAATAATTTTCAAATTTACTTTATATATTTTTAAGATATACATTAAGTCCAAACTTTGCCTTCACATTTATTTCCATTAAATAATAAATTCATAATTTGGTGATGACTTTAAAAGCTGATGGCAGTTTGATAAGAAAGGAATCAAATTTTAAAGTTTAAAATTAGTCAAATGTATGGGCAGATGTCAAAAATATTTTGAATTGGATCTGGAAAAGGACCAAAAACTCTTATTCAATTTTGTAATGAGTCTGAACAATAAATTTAGATTTTGTAATCTTGTGGGGTTTTTGAAAGGAAAAAAAAAATAGTACACTCAAACCATTTTACATCTTATTTATATCTAAAAAAACTTCCAAATAAAAACTAATATGGTGTCTAACAAGTTCTGGGTAAGGTTTTAACATATGTTAAAATAAAATACAGTCCTAATGCAAATAGTCAAATACAATAATAAAATTGTTTATTTTTAACCAAACATTTTCATAAAAATATTGGGGGGAGGGGGGTGCATATGGTGATTTTTTTTAATCATAATTATTTTCAAATCGAAGACGAATAATTTTGAATTCAAAAAATTAGTAGAATTTCTAGAGTTTGGTCAAATCTCCAATTTATCTTCAAATCCTGAATCTAAATCTTGGAATAATTATGAACATAAGAGGAAATATAAATATAATAGAAAATATAAATAACTAAATGCTAACATTTATTCTTAAAGCCATTCTCTATAACATTCATACATTCAATTATGTATTAAATTACTGGTTTGAGAGCTTGTTGTTTAGTTCCTATAATTATAATAGGTTCTGAATCACCAAAAAGCAGTATTAAGGCTCTGAAACAAATTTCACACGAAAAAAATGAATAAAAAAAATCAAATACATATATTAAAGATTTGATGGCCCATCTCTAAAATTTTGGCACAGCTTGATAGGGGTTTGGAAAGTCCATTTTTTCAATTTGAAATTAACTCAAATCGAATACTTGAAATATTCTTGAAGCTGAATTGAAGTTAAAATATTGTTTGTTAGTTGTTTTATGCTTGAAAAAATATAAGATATAGAATACGATTAAAATATACAAATATAAAATTGAATAAATAATGAATGAATAAAATATGAATTTCAATAAGTACTTTCACATTGAAATATTAAAATATTCAAACCAATTTAAATTAATAAAAGTGAGCCATAGGTTTGTTCATATGAGTACCAAAGATCTTTTCCAACTGAGCCAGTATGCTTAGCTACCTCTTGTGTTTTAGTTACTAAATCTCACACTAAAGGATGCGCTGTTTTACTGCAAACATATTAGTTTTCACAACTTCTTTATCTATGCTAGCATGACACAAAAGAAATGGATGCCATTCCAAAAAAATGAGATTAATCTAATTTGTCTTGATGCAAATATGTGTAGTAAAGAAGTATTTCCTGCACTATTTGATCAATAAAATCCAATTTGTCATTATTTTTCTCTAAATAAATGTTTTACTACCCTAAAAATCTTCGGGGATGAATATCACCATCATTTATAAAGGTTATGTTTATGATTGTTATCATTTGTATTTACTAAATATTCATAAAATAAAAGCGACTGAAGTCTTAGGCCACATTTGTTTAATGAAAGGCTAATTATTTAACTTGGTAAATTAATACAAAAACCTCCAGGGTGTTCATCCCCAATTGAGCCATACTGAGGGGATGTTACCGTGTCTTGGTGAAGATAGTGTCAACTTTTGCATATATAAGGTGTCGTTGGTTAGCACAACAAACCCTTCGACCACTAAGCTGTTTTCTAGATTGGACCCGCTACTTGCTCATTTAAATAGCTCCTCATTTGTCCTCACAGGGCTGAGTTGACCCCGTTATATATTCACTGTTTCACAAAAAAATTGGGGCTGCCGGGGATCAAACTTAGGATCTTTAGATTTGTAGCCAGGAGCTCTGACAACTAGACTACAAAGGTGGTCAGTAAATTAATAGCATTGTTAGTTAACACTAAATAAAAATGGGACATTGGTAAACTATCTTTAATTGGAACTTGTATTAATAATTAATTTTTTCCCAAAATGTCTACCCGATTTTCAGAAATATCAGTTTTCCTTAATTATTTTTCAAAGTTTGGGCCTACTATTTAAATTTTGAAGCAAATTTTTTTTTTAGAGTTGTAATAATGGTAAGATGTGGTTTAGGCCCAACACAATCATAGGACAGCTAATAACTAACCCTGTCATTCCCAAAGTCGGGAGTACTGCTACCTGGATAAAGTTGGAATGTTTGGGGGGGGAGGGTCGCAAAATACCAGGTTTACTGGTTTGAAGAGGGAGGGTGGAGGTGAGGATATTAAACTCCTGTTACATGACTTTAAATTAGACTTTGGTGAAACTGGTATTACTCCATCAAGCCCAACCAATGAATTAAGAATTTACTGAACACTGAGATAGTTATTAAATGTGGTATTTAAGATTCTTTATAAATAACATTTATACTTTGAAAATTTGATATCACTTGAGCATATTCATCGATTTTGTTGAATTAATTAAACAGAAAAGTTTTAATTGGATTTTGGTAAAATGGCTTATTGAATTGTTTAAACCACTTTTGAATAAAATAACTTTCATCGGTCACATACCCCTTTTGGGGCCATGGTATAACCCTCTTACTCCTTCCAGCTCTTGGTAAAAAAAGGTAACAAATACCTGCTAGCTTTTAAAGTATAACCAATTGTTCCAAGTTTGATTAAAGCTTCACAGGTAAGTTAAATAAAGTTGTGACAGAGAAAAAAAGGCTTATAAAAGTCTTTGGCATCATGACAAAATCAATAAATTTTCTATCAGCCTTGCCTTTATCGAAAAAATATTTATTATTAATAAAACTTAGTGGCATGTATACCACAGTTTGGAAAACACTGGCCTAGATGATTTTAGAAAATCAGTTGTTTTCTTTCTCCAATCAAACAAATGCATTAATTTACCGTGATTTTACAAAATCTCACCCAAAATGAGTTTATACCTTAACTTGTGCATAGACGCGTCCATCGTGTTGGGGATGATCCTTATGACGGAGGCTGCCTCTCACAAAGGAGATCTCAAGAAAAGGAGAATCCTGGCCATTGTGGGGCTGGTGCTGGTGGTCACCTTCTTCAGCCTCATACTTTCTATCTTCCGCTCCAAGGCACATGGGTACCCTTATAGGTAAGTACCATGTTATTGTGCTAGTCACATTCACATCAGTGGATGATGCAAAACATATGTTCAACTTTATGATGGTATTTTAATATGAGGTATTACAATTTGAGAACAACTCGTAAGCACACGCAAATATTTATATATTAGAATTGTGCAAACATGTGTGGTGGTTTTAGTTATTTCAACTAATTTATTTTGTCTTTGACAACCTGTTTTTTATGTGCTCTGTTGAATGTAATTAATAATAATAATAATAATAAGAGGTGTGAGAAGTTTACTTTTTCAATTCAAAGCAAAGTAAACTCTAATAATATGACCGGATCAGAGTATTATATATTATTAAGCGGGCTTTTATAGGTCTGAAATATATATCTTTTATTAAAACCATTCAAAATGTTTTAGCACATTGAATATTATTACTCTGACGGGGAGAAAAGAGGAGATAGTGGATATGAGGGATGAAAGGGAAACAAAGTGGAGGGGGAGTGGCAGGATGGAGCTAAGGAAGGGATATATGTTTTACTGTAAGGGAAATGATGAAGGAAGGATAGACGAAGTAGATTTTGTTATCAGAGAAGGGTTGCAGGTGAAGGTGGTAGGTATAAATTACCATATATAATAAGAATGTTTAAAAACCTATAGGTAACGTAAACTGTTTTATACATATAGTAAGAATGGTAATAACTAATAACTGATTGAGGAAAAAAGGTGGAGGTGATAAGTGTATGCACCGCAAGTAGAATGCCTAGCAGAATATAAAGACAAATTTGAATAAGAATTGAAAAAGAGTGTTAGGTAGTAAATGAAAAAGTAGGGGAAAAAAGAGGATTTCTTGAGGAAGTGTTAAGGAATAGACTGAGTGGGAGAGAAAAATGAGTAAGTTAGAAGTTTGCTAGAATTATGTCCACAAAATGGAATGAAAGTGGGTAACAAAAATAAAAGAGAAAGTCATAAAATTACTAGTTACAGTTGGGCTAAGGAACAAAAGTTGTTAATAGATTACGTTCTCCTGAAAAGGCGGAGTGTAAACGTTAAAGTGATACCAAGTGTGTGTCTAGGTAGTGAATACAATTTGCTAATGGCAGACACAGGAGCTGGGAGTGTGGATAAAATAGCAAAACAAGAAATAAGGGAGTGCTGATAGGATAAAGGTGGAGAGGATAAGGGAATGAAGAATTAAAAATGAATATGAAAGATAACTATTTAAGAAAGGTAAGAAGCATAGTGTGGATATAGAAGCCAAGAGAATAAAGTTGATCAGGCAAGTGTTGGGGAACAGAGGGAGTACATGAGATAGTAGAGGAAGCAAGTTTGAGATGGTATGGCCATGTAATGAGGATGGAAAAGGAAAGGACCTCAAGGACAATGCTAATGAAGTATGTATAAAAAATACAGCGAGGAAGACCAAGAAAGGGATAGAAAAAGCAGATAGCAGCATGCATGTGATTGAGAGGTGAAGAATAGCGGAAAGAAAGACTAAGATGAAGTCATTTTACTAAACTGATACAATCACACGCTGGAAACAGTTTCTTATGAGATGATGAATAAAATATAATTTACAACCTGTTATATTGCAATCATGGTTAATGATTCCATCCTGAGTCAATAAATTAAGTTATCCCAACATGTAATTTAATTAATTTAGATTTTTGTCATGTTAACTTTAATTTATGAGGTACACACACAATTACAAAGATTTATATATATAATTTTATTGGTGATATATATAAAAATTATATTTAAGCACAAGTGTATTATATATGGTGATACAAAAAGCTTCACATTTTTATGGCATTTGTTTGGCTAATTTTATTATAATAAGATAAAACTCTTACAATCCTTTAGTTTTATCTCTAAACTGACAAAATTTACAACCAAATAAGGACAAATGGAAATATAACTTTTTGAGCTTATAAATTGTACATTTGATACCTTGACTCTTAGCTATAAGACTTGACCCAATTTTACCATAATTTTTCTTTGATTCAACATGTCCACTTTTTATTGAGTGGAATGAATGCTCTTTACTTAACCTTAGTGGGTAAGCTACCTTGTTTGGACCAAGCATTCCAGCCATACAAATATAAAGCTAAATTTGATTTAACCTTCTTACTTTACATCCACTACCGGCTTACTTGCCCTTATGTAGCTTCATATGCTTTATAATATAACTTAAGACTAGGACAGGCACAACATCCAGTCCCCGCAGTTAATTTATCATGGTGAAAGAGTAAAAACACATTTCACAAATGATAAAACTTTTCGGCTATGCCAGGATTTGAACCCGGGACTCTTAGCTTAGAGACAGACACACTACCATCAGAGCTAATGTGTTGGATCACTTGGACCTTCTTGTTTGAACCAAACATGCCAACTTAATACGTCTATACACATATTACCGACCTTACTTGGAGCTAACTGAATCACTTTTAAAGGTTGGAATTTATCAAAACTGATATTTAAGAATCATGATTCAATAGTACAAAGTATGAATCTTAACCACTTATGTTATCCTTTAGAAAAAGCAAGAATATCCTTTAAAATACTCAAATATCTTATGATCTGTCTTATACAGATAAAATCTGAACAAAATAGCTGTTCTAGCATAATAAATTAATTATTACAATAGCTGTGCAGAAAAAACACTAGTTATAACAAATTATTATACTTTAGCTTGGATCTCGGAAATTGTATTAAGCAAAGGAGTGTCTAATATGAAAATGATCAAAATAAAAAAAGGGTTGGATGTGCCTTTAAAATTATAATAATTTTTATAATATAACTAGCATAATACCTGTTTAGAAATCAATGGCTTAATTTCTGATCATGTAGTTTGTCCTATTGGCATTTGTTAAACAATGATTGGAAGTCGTTTTTTAGTGAACCTCAAAATCTGAGAGGTGCATTTATATTAAAAACTATACATTTAAATCATTTTGGGGCCCCCCATGGCTATCACACATTCCTGTACCCTTTTGGGCTATTTGCAACCTGCCTGAAAAATTTCATCTTCCTAGGTCTGCCAGACTTTGAGAACTTTTTGGCTTTGGTTTTTTAGAACCCCCTCACTTTGGGAATCCTAATGGAAATTTTTGTTCACCAAGTATTTTTGTATTCTTTTTGGTTAGAGCAATGTGCCTGAAAATTTTCAGCTTCCTAGCTCTACAGAGCTTCAAAAGTATTTTGACTTTGTTTTTCTGGAAACCCGCCCCAATTTTGTGTGGTCCCTTGGGAATTTTCCTTCAGCAAATATTCCTGCACTCTCTTGGGTTAGGGACTACTTGTATGCAATTTTCAGCCTCAATTCGGGGCCCCCACGGGAATTTGTGATCACCATGTATTTCTCCACCCCATTTGGTTCAGGAAATACTTGCCAGCAAAATTTCACCTTCTTAAGTCTTTGGGTTTTGAGATTTTATTCGGTTGGACAGAGAAACTGGTAATTACTATAGTGGAGATAAGAGACCACATAAAAAAGATAATGTTGTCATAGACACAATAAACTAGTCCAGTACTGAACACATTTATTTTACCCTACTTTAGTCCACTATGTTGTAGCTTGTAAGATAAAGCCATTGCTATCCTTCAGCAGTGGTGGATTAAAAAATTTTGCGCCCCTAGGTACAATTATAATATGTGCCCCCCCTCCCCCTACCCTCAATTTTTTTTACAAGGGTTTTAGTATTCGAGAAAAGATTTCAACGAAAGAAAATCTGGCATGTTCATGCCTTACAGTAGCTTGAGTTAACATTATGAAGAAAGGGAGACTGACGTTATTTACAGTAATTGCAAAGTACAGTTATTTAAAAAGAAATATTGTCGTTCTGACTTTAACTATTTCAATAATGTTAGTCAATAAATTTTAAACATACTTATTAAAAACAAAATATTAGAATAAAAATAATACTATCTAAAATGTGCCAACCCTAGGCCCGCGCCTAGTGGGCCTATAGTGTAAATCCGCTTGTACTTCAGCATAAACAAAGGGTACATTTGTAAATATCTGATGCATTTAATAATATATTACAGTTTGTATAACCAATTCTCTCTTATCATTTGTATGACTTACTTTTTAACCAAACTATTAGTGGTGTTTTAGTATAGGCGTGTCAAACTACCTTAATCTTACTATCAGAATTTTTAATTTCTCAAATCCTAGTAAATAAAAGTTCTGATATCTTAACAAAACAACAACATTTAGTATTGCATAAGTTTTCATTGTGTATGTTATTATTTTTCCAATTTCACTTTAATGTCAGAAAATTGTAAATGCACACACTTCATAACTTTTATATTACAATGATTTTGTGCAAAACTTTAAACTAGGTTGTGTTAATAAATATTAAATAACATATTTTTAATGTTATGTTTGATAAAAAAATAAATTGTAATATTGAAAAATTTGAAAATTTGAGATAAATTAAAATTAAAGATTCATATTCTAGAGGAATAGGAATCACGAGTCATGACATTTTCTATCTTTGTTGATATAGTTCCTACAGCAGGGACATTGACATTGTTTACCGAGTTGTGAAGATAGATTAAACATGTTTGATTTTGTTTCTTTGCAGTTTCTTATTCAAATGAGGAAAGAGTTGCAGTAGGAACAAATTACACGTGGATTTGCAATACATTTCTCAATGGTTGCTACTGTTCAGTAGTATATCCTTTTATAATACAACAGCACAGCATCGTTTGAGCGCCAATTTATTACAAACACAAATCACATAGGCTTTGATTTTATTTCCAAAAGGCACTAAAGTGTTGTACAGTAAATAGGTGTATGAAAGTTTGTAATTAGTTTTGTTTTGATTATGATGTGATATGTATATGTTGTTGATTAAAAAGTGTAATGTTTTGGAGAGAATTATTTTTCATTTTATAAATGACTTGTTCCAAACACAACTTGAGGGCATCAATATTTATTTATTTGTGTTATTTACATTTTTGGATTTCATTACTTATAAAGCTATATTTTAATATTAAAAATCCGCAAATAAAATAAGTTTTAGGCTAAAAATTATTTTCAATATTTGTCTTTGGTCACGATATGACTTGCATAATACACAGATCAGATATTTTACTTCTTATTTACCAATGGTCTCTGGTTGAGGGAAATATATTTTCAGGACTGGAAGTTTTGATTGGTTATATTATTATTATTTCGCACCGCGTCTTACTACCTGTTCGGGTTATACGCTTTAAGTACTAATTACGCTAATGGATTAGGAATTGGGAAGGTTGAATTAGAGGAAGTGAACCCGCATTTGCGTGGAGAGAGAGTGGAAAACTATTTAGGAAAAACCACCCCCAGTTCACCCAACCGAGATTCGAACCTCGATCTCCCCGTCCTCAGCAGTCGAGCTCAACATGACTAGCACGTTAGCCAACTACGCCACAGAAGCTATAGGACTATTAAAATAAAAATGTAACAATGCAGTTGGTACTATTTTTCTTGCAATTTCAGGCAAAACAAAAAAATACCAAAGAAGTATGAAATATGCTACTAAATAAATTTTTTTAAAGTTTAGATATTGTTAGTTTTTATTAAAATCAACATAATTGTCCAGTATTGGCAAATAAAAAGCTAAGTGGTCAATTTCAAAAGACCATAAAAATTAGTTTTATTTCACACACGTATAATTAGATCCCCTATATTATCATAAATACAAATTTGATTTCTCATAATAAAAAAAAATTGTATTTCAGTTTATAAGTAATAAAAAAATGCACTAAAAATAAAATTTGGAAAAAATCACAAAAATTAGATTTTTTGAACAGTTAAAAAATGATTTTAGTAAAAAATATTTTTTTAGACTGGCAAACCCTTGAAAAATATAGGTACTTTTCACAAGCCTACAAAATAAGGCATTATCTACATCACATATTTACTACAATGTTTATAGCTCAAATATTATTAAATATGTATATAATATCCTAGTAGACCTTAATATTTGCTGTATTGATTATAAAATAAGACTTTCCTGTGATAAGACTTTCCCGAATATAGGCTGCACTCTAAAATTACACTAACTCTGGAATGAAAAAAAAAATTCTGGCAGAAAATGAATTCTTTTGCTTTCCTAATGTTCATATTATTAAGATTTTACATTTTTTGTTATAACTAAGTTTTAATCATTGTTGAAAGATACTTTTTAATCATGATCTACATTGTGTTTTTATTTATTAACAAAGCAATTTCATTCCAACTTCAAAAGTGGGGTATATATGCTATTAAAAGGCTTGTCTCTTCTTCATCCCCTGGATACCATTGTGTCAATTTTTCATTTAATATGAAAAAAAAAATAACTCCATGGTGTTATCCCGCAAGTGAGCTCTATTGACCAAGCAGATCTGTTCAGACTCTTGATCTATTCCAAAGAATTAATTTTATGTAAAATTATTAATTCTATTGATTTTTTTTTTCCTTTTTCCTCAACAATAATTTTTTTTTTGTCTTATATACTATATAATTATTTATTATATAAGTTCAACCAATATTAACTTTCTTTTACTCTTATATTATATGTTCTAAACTTATAAATTCAACCATGTTCAGAGATTCTTATTTTAAATTTTGTTTAAGAATATAGGTAGTACCATATATTTTATTTTTATTTTGTCAGATTAGAATTATACTTATTCAGAATTCCATAGGTAGTTTTGGGATGTGGTAAGAAAAAGGGAAACAATAATAAACCCACAAAAGTTTCAATAATAGTCTATTTTATAAATTTTTATTGTAGTCTAAATTAGTACATTTTATTTCAACAATCCATTTTATTTAAATTGTTCATGTTTTATTTTAAGTATTCTTTCAACTCCTGTAGATATCCCAGTGGATTCGAGTATTAAGAGTCATTATACCTCTGTCAAAGTTATCCGAGGTAAAGGTTTTTTAAATTATTATTTTCTACTAAATCCCAGGAGTGGCACCCAATAAATACACAATTTTTTATTCATCCCGACGTTAACTTTCATTATGTAAACATTATTTGGAAGACACAAAAACTATACTATAGATATATAATAATATTTTTTTTCCCACTGTAGCCAGGAACACTGGCCATTAGACCAATTTAATAGTTTTATTTTTATAGCAAAAAATAAAAATAAATAATGAAAATATTTATTCAAGTAACCAACAAAATGTCTTAAGAACTATGTGTCAAAAGTAGTAGTGGCAGTTATATAAGGTTTGACTATTTCATTTTGTGATCCATTTTGGCTTGAAGTTAAATTCCTATTATTAGATAGAGTCAATGTCTATATATTTTTTTAAATGTTTTTGAAGCACTGCATGTTGGGGATATTATAAACTATTTATATATACATCATTTTGTTACATATAATCTAAGGGTGCAATTATAGGCCACACTAAAAACTGAATTTGGCCTATGATACATGAATTTTATTTTTAAAATATGATTAATAAGAATTTGTGAGCAAACTTTGATTTCATATATAAATATTTTTACTGTTTTATTTTGTGAACTCAAGAATACATAATGACTTTTTGAGTTTGAAACAAGTGCTTTTAAAATGAATTTTTCATACATTTTGTGGCAAAACTGTTAGCTAAACGTCAGTGTCCCCATATACAATATATTCATAAATGTTTAAAATGAACTCAAAATAATTCTATATTAATTTTAATGTACTAATTAAAAGTTCCTTATTAAAATCACTTAAGGAAATCTATGCTTCCCTACCTCTACAAACGTCACCACTAGTACTACTAGTTCCACCACCCAATCAATATTGGAATTAAGTGGGCTAAGGTTGAGAAAGTGGGTAAAGAAAGAGGAAGGGGGGGATATATATATTAAATTATTCCGAAATATAATAAGTTGTTGGTATGTGTACACTTTGACTGCTCTTAAATGGTAGACACGTGAATCTTTCTCCACTCTACCCTTGGGTAAGGCTAGAGTAGGCATAGAACCAAAAAGGGTAGAGGGGCTAAGAATTATGACTTCTGGATATGAGGTTACAAACAAGACTCGATATTTATTTAAATATACCAAAAAGGAACCCTTTGGCCTTCTAAACACTTTATCCTCAAAGAGGATGATGATAATGGTGAAGATGAACAAGAAACTAATCTAAAACAAAATATTACTAGACATAATTATGTAGCACATCAACAAGAGATAAATAAAAAAACATATAAACAATGTTTTAAAATTTACATTGATAATAAGATGTTCTCAGGTGCCATAGTATATCTCGTGGTTATTCCGTGCTTCTTACAAAGTACCAGGGTGATTTGGGGTCTTATATGAACACACCCCTCACTATTCCGGACACTCGTAGGCACTTTTCTCCAGCAATGAACCTTTACAAAAGTATTTATCTCGGCCACATGGTCAAAGATGCCAAGTCGGCTAGCACATGTGCTTCCAATTGGAAGAACCGTCAGTGAAGTGAAGTTAACCACACACCAAATTATTCTTTTTCGTCATCTTTTGCTGCCAACCTATCATAGCTAAATATCCCAAAAGCACAATATTTATAGTTTTAAATCGATAAAAAAACTAAAAGATATACATATAATTTTTTTAGTATCACATCTTACTACCTGTTTAAGTTATACACCTATGTACTAGTTAAACTAATGGTTTCTGGGATTAGGGAGGTTATATTTATAGTAAGTGAACTCACATTTGTGTGAAGGGAGAGTGTAAAACCATTTTGGAGAACCACCCTCAGTACACCTGATCAAGATTTAAACTTCAATCTCCCCGTTGTTGGCAGTCTAGTCTTATGTGAGAGTAGTGCCTTAGACCATGTAGCCACCGAAGCAAGTAATTATTAATTGGTAGGAGTAAAATAATAGTCTTAGGGCCGGTACACACAGAACGCTAAGCTAATCTATGCCTTGCTACACCACTATGTTTTTTTCCGATTGCTGACCAATCAATTTTTCCATCTCTCATCTTGAGCCACCTTACATTGCGCATAACGTAACTTGGGCTCCGTGTTGAACAGGCATAGTGCTGGTTTGGTGAAAATAACCAAGGAAGTGTTGAAGTTTGAACCACCACCCACCCTACCCTCGGTGATGGGATAATTTAGGTAAAACAATACATACATAAATCTAAATATATAAGAAATTACAATATGAGGACAAGTTTAAATAACAATGATTTAATGGACGTGCAACCTGCACATGATACATAAAACATATTATGTACACAATCTCAATGAGTACGTCCTATAGCCTTGACTGTGTCAAGGAAGATATTTGGCTATGCACAGACCAAAGTATTAAATGCGTGAAGCTCATGAAGGTCAAACTCGGCCTCATTAGAAGGTTAGGAACAACCCGTAAGCTTAACCTGTTAGCAAGGTACAAGGTATAGACGTACATATCGTGGTACGGGGCAGATTCAAGTTATGTTTCCTAGAGCGACAACAGTATTACAGCAAAGGAAAATCCACAGAGGAAAAGCAAGATGAATATTAATGGTTAAATAATCAACACTAAAAGCCGTCCGTGCCAGAGAGGCAGAATCGGCTCACAGGTTGAACACCCAACTGGAGTCCAATACAAACAAAATGTGACATATGGTTATATATCTCTTATCGCGGGCCGTGCCTGAGGGGCAGAGGCGGCCCACAAGTTGAACACCCAACTGGAGTCCAATACAAACAAAATACCTAACTAGGCATCAATCCAAGGCCCTTGAATTATCAGAACTACCGCTTCCCCAACAAGCTACCATTGAATTAGGTAAATGGCCATACAGGTTATGATGTGGGATACATTCCCATTTTAAGCCGCTGGTCCGAGGACTCAGCAGGGAGCTTGCGTGAAGTGCAAGATCATACTATTAAGCTAAACTGATAGCAATAGACTTTGCATAACAAAGCAGGCCGATACTCTTGAATAAACATTCACTAAACACCTAATCCTAAGTACTCCCTAAACACCTACTAACTATTGTGTCTAATAAACAACTTAACAACTATTCTTAGGCCTAGACTAGACGTAGGTTAGTCTCTATTCCTCCTTTTATCAATTGACGTGCAAGTTACTTCGTCCGGTCGAGCTGACCCCTCGCCGTGAACAACATGGTCACCGCTGCACAGATGTTTAGTTATTTGACTGGTGCGATGTCCGTCTCGTAGACTATCGGCGATAGCAATCATGTTGTTGCCAGTTCCTCCTTGGAGTTATATAGAAGTAGAAGTGAAGCATGCTGGGATGGAAGAGAGTGAAGGGTGGGGGGGTCAGCATCCATAATGTTCTAGAAGGTCAGCTCGGCCTATTGGACTGGCTAGGCGCTGCCTTCAGTCTTTCCAGAAACTCTGGCCAGTCGAGTGCAATATTATTGAGTTCCGCAGTTCCGCCAATATTCCAATGGCGTCTCATTGGATGGGGCCAGGATCTTCCCATGAAGTCACCACGATATTGGTATGTATTACAGGACTAGTACAGTAGCCCTGTGGCTTCTTTGGTGCTGACTGACAGTTCACAGCTGACTTCTGACAGTAAACATTTAAGAATATACCTAAATTTTGACTGCCAGAAGTTACAGCTGCTAAACACATGTTTTTGTAGATCATATGGTTCGGCATATGGTATACATAATTTGGTCTGGTAACTTTTCAAAGCCGTCAGCTGTGAGCTGTCACTCAGCACCAAAGAAGCCATGGGGCTACTGTATGTAGATAATACGTGTGTTTATTTACCCATGTTTAGTTGCTTCAATCTTTCTTTTTATTCCAATAGGGCCGAACAGGTTTGACCCGTTACAAGTTTTCTCTTCAATTTGTTTCTCGTGTATTTAAGTAATATTCTATTTGGGTTTTATATTTAATAAATGTTTTTATATTAAAATGGAAGCATTAGTTGAATAAGTCAATAAGTCTCCTAAATTTTCTTCATCTCCCAAAACAGCTGCATCTTCTCTTCCTTAGTACTATCATCTGAGCCCAAACAAGACATTTTGGAGAACGCCATAACTAAACTTCACCAGAGCAAACGAGAAAGAAACAACACTGAATGAATTCGGGAGGTAAAAGAGGGAACATTGCTTAGCTTAGCAATGAGTGTGAAACCAAACTGACAAACGTCTTCGCACAGCACAGCTTAGCATTCTGTGTGTACCGGCCTTTACTCGAAGAGTGTGAATTAGTGGATTGAAGGTGGGAGATAGTCTTACTTATCAATTAAAGATTAATCAATTTATGTAGCTAATTTATAAATAAAGTACCCTATGTCCAAAACAATAATTTTGATTTATTTATTTTAATGCTTACTCCAAAACTACAAAAAAAATGTCATTACCAAGGTATATAGAAAAATAGGGGTTTTTCAAAGTTGAATGGATTCCCATCTTCTTCCACGGAGATGGCAGCACTATCAAATTCACCGCCAGCCTACTAGATGGTGTAGTCAGTCGCAACATAATCACAATATTTCGGTCTCTCTGGGTATCAATGATCTAACACTGTACAATTTGCCAGATATTAAGGCACGGGGTAGTAACTAATGTTATTGGATGTAATCTTTCAACTCTAGAGAATAACTTATTTTGTACTGCTTGCCCTTAAGGTAACACACTTATAGCCTAGAAGTGTAGTCAACAACTCCAAACTGCACCACTGGCCACAGTCTATATCTATTGGATAGCTTGTGATGTGGAATTCTAGTATCATCAGTTTCCCATCTCAGTTAAAGTGGATGCCTTTCCTCAAATTACTCTCATCTGCACATTATAGATTGAGGCATTAAATACAATTCCACACCAATCATTGTTTTCTCACTCAAATTAGCATTAATTATTCTGGAAAATAATTTTTGTTTCCTCCATCAGCATTACTTACAGATCATGAGTACTACCATTGCTACTTGTATGGCCTCTTCCTAAGCCAAACTATTCATGGACCTACTATAAGAATGTTTTTTTAAGGTCCAGAAACTCAAACCCCTTGCTAGTTCCAGTATATTTCCGATAATTATTTTAATACCCTCATGTTCACTCACTATTACACCACAGCATGTCACCTATTTGGGTGTTGATGTCTTATTTGAGAACAAATCTACTGGGTTGACATAAAATATACAAACCGACATCTCCAATACCACCACTAATTGTTTCAAGAAAGATGATATCCTATAGCATTTATGGATACTCGAGCCCTCGTCAATCACTGGACATGCCATAAACAAGTTTCTGATGACATTCCTTTTATAACAAAATACCCCCTTGAACTTTTTTTACATCCATGATTGTTTCCAGCCTATGGCAGCTTCATATACCTTAGAATCCAACCTAAGACTATGACAGGTACAACATTCAGTCCCCCGCCGTTAATTCATCACTGTTAAAGGGTAAATCCACATTTCACCAAATGATAAATTTCTCATTCACTCCGGGAATCGAACTCGGGACCCATAGCTCAGTAGGCAGACATGCTACCAACTGAGCTAAGCTGTCAGATACCCCCTTAAGCTGCAAAGAATCAACATTTCTCATTTATTCAACTTGGCCACAAAACCTTCTCAGTTCTTCCCCAAAGATTTCTTTCAAACGGCATTCTAACACGACCAACCCATAAAAATATGGAAAACACTGTTGCTTTACATACTATAAGTCCATACACCCAAAGGCTTTTACTTCTAGTACATCATCAGAATACTAGACCATTTTTAACAAATCCCAGCTCAAACAAGGGGAAATTGCCCATCAATGGGTAACTAAATCCAGATTACACCTGGCAATTTTCAGCTCTTAGCAAAAGGCTATTTCTTTGCAATATCTGATAATAAATGACTTCATTTGAATGGGGTGGAGCATATTATAAAGATAGTCATTGGAATGTCAAGTTAGGCAATTGAGAAAAATGGTTATGAAGGGAAGGGGTACAGGGCATTGATAAATAAGGTATAGGAATGCGTCTTCCTGGAGGGCTGTTAAAACACAAATAGCTTAGAGCAGTGGTTCTCAAACCATAGTTCGCGAACCCCCTACGAGGTTGTGAAATCTTCCAAGGGTTTGCCAAAATATTTCTGTAATGGCGGATTTTTGCAGCACTTTGTGAGGAAAAGGGAAGCATTTACTAATGTTTATTGGCTCACACTGAAGTCAGGTGATTATTTTGAGATATAACTCTTACAAGATTGATTGAACTTGAACACAAGTTTTCATTTTTCTTACCAAACATCCCTTTCACAAAGCAAAGTGGATGCAAGATCAAATGTAGATCAAGGCTTTGGCCTATTTGGCAAACATTTTCTCAAAAATTAACAATTTAAAATCCTCTTCAGGGGTCAAATTTTAACATTTTTACTGCGCAAGACCATATTGAGTCGTTCATAAAAAAAAGTAAGTTTTGGGAAACGTGTTTAATTAGCAATCAAACAGAGTGTTTTTAAACCCTTCAAACCTTCATGGTAGAAAGTCAGCTTTTTTTGTATTAAAATGTAAAAAACGTGGTTATAGAACACTTGAAGGCACTCGAAAAAACCTTCAGAGAAGATTTCCCAGCCAAGTCCAATAATAAACTGGATTCGCAATCACCTGGAAGAGACAGTAGTTTTGAAATACTCTACATTAAGCATGAGTGTAAAAGAGCAGCTCCTTGAAATTTCCACCGATTTTGAATTAAAGTAAATCTATAAATCTTTGACATTAATGGGATTTTGGTTAAGTTTAAAGGAGTTGTCATTATTAAAGAATAAAGCTATTACAGCTTTGTTAACATTTTTGAATGAGAAAATTTTTCTTCATATGCCTATTTAAAAAATAAATACAGAAACAGGCTCAATGCAGAAAGTGACTTGAGACTTTATTTATCATCTGTGGTTCCTGACTTTTTAAAGCTATGTGCCATCCAAGGAAAGTGCATCCTTCTCACTAAGTCACATGAAGAGGTGAGTAGCTGTTAAAATTTGTTAACAATTTTGAAACTTAAATTGGCATAGAATTTTGTAATCAAAGGAGGGTATTTCAGTTATGTCAAAGCAGCAATTTCCAGTACCACTTTAAGAAAAATAAGTTGAAGGTCAGTATGAGGTTAACAGCCACACTCCAGCATATATTTATTGAAGGAACTTATTACAATTAAGCTGTTAAAATTGTTTAAAGAATTAAGAGTATAAAGATCATAGTATTTTTACAACAAACAAAATAAATAAATAAATGCATAAAATTAACAAACATGGGCAAATTGGGGCATTAATCTTTAGACTAAAAAACACTCAAAAATGAATAAACAATTTTTGTTAATAATGAGCTCTATCACAATACACTCAACATAACGTGCAAACTTATTTCTTATAGATTTTCATAGGATAATGAAATCAGCTTTTCTTAATATATAATAAAACTTTTATTATGTTTACATGCAGCTAAACACAAATATAGGATCATTAAAATCTGGGACCACACATGAAATGAACTTCAAATCACTCAGAGCTCATGTCCATTTGAAGCCAATATTTTAATAATATTGAAACTTGAACAAAAAATATTTTTTAAATCAGTCTTAACTTTATTAGTCTATCTTATTATTATAACCAAAATAGGTTGAAACCTACAATCTATAGTAATATAAACTAGTTAATACATAATTAAACTTAAAACACGAACCAACATAAGATTAACAATTTACAGACATACACCACCTTGAGACATCTCACTCATAAGACAATTTTAAAGTGTGACGTGTGACTATACGCCAAGTATCTGACAGCCGCCTCACTCATAGAACTGTCCAAACACATGATGCTGCTGGCTTCATGCTGGACTAAAATTGTTTTCAAACAAGGTACGTGCTGCAGCTTTGTGTTATGCTTTGTTATTTAATGATTTATAAATGGTTTATTAAGGTCCATTTTAATTAGAAATTCATTTATTTATATCAGTTATGCACATATTATATAATGATACATGCATCGACAAGTAAAAAATATAGCAATAATTCAATTTTGGATGAAATTCAATCTACGACAATGGTCTGGAACCTAATATGTCATAATAGTGGGGTATGCCTGTATATGTAAAGTTACCAAGAAAAAGTGCAATACAAATTCAAATGAAACAAACATAAAATTATTTATGTTTTATTCCTAGAATGTGTGTGGTTTATTACTACACTTTTACAAACTTACTATTATTAGATAGCACATGCGTAGACACAACTAGGATCTGCCAATATCTGTGACCATGACAACTGGAAACTGTGTTGCAGGCTGCAGTACATGTTGGTAATAGATTGGTTGCACTCCCTATCAGTAATCAGTCTAATGTCTATTCTAGTGTGGTCCAACCCACAATCTATTTTCTTATGGCCAGACATTTTCAACAGGTTTTTAACTAAATAATAGAAAAAGGTGTAACGCTGATTTGATTGCATAAAAACCATAGTTACAAAAAAAAAGGCTCAGTCATCTCATTAACTATATGGTATATAATATATTATATTTGGAAGAAGGTATAGGAAAGGTGGATAGAAACACATAAAAGGGAAAAACCAAATATGTCTTTTACAATGAAAAGAAGAAAACAGTTCACATTTGATATTGCTGCCATTGGACAAAGAGGTAATGGTTGCCTTTTAAAGAAAATCGATCGTCACTGCCCAATCCCCCGACCTAGGTTTCATTTTATCGGAACTAATCAGTGAGGAGTGTGAAGTGTGAAATGCGCAACACAACTTCTTAAAAGAGGAAA
>CABEEJ010000402.1:61809-113268 GCA_901482245.1 Timema douglasi | reverse complement strand
AAAAAAAAAAAAAACACACAGAAAAAAAATGGAAAGTTGTAACGAATGATGACACATAGATAGGTATATAAGTCATGAAACTGCTATATGTCACTCATATATTAGTGCTAAATTTTTTTTAAAACTTGTTTATTACTATTATTGTGATTTCTTAATTTTGTTTTCAACCCAAAATCTACTGCATTTTTTGATTGTCCCACAATTTATCAAAGGGTAGACCACACTGATTTATTCATTCACCATGAATGTGTATAAAAACAAATTAACATTAATTCCTACATTTCAAAAGTTGGTACTACAGTTGAACTTGGTTATAACTATCAAGGATATTACAATATCATGCCTGTAATGAGAAAAAAAAAAGCAATAATGAATTTAATTTACATGTATTCCCATACAATTTCTCACTTTTATAATGAGTATACTATACAGATATACCGTACAAATTTTGGTAGCAAAGAAAAGTTGAAAATATTCTTAATTGCTCATGAACATATTTAGAAATACCCAAATTTTGGAATAGACTTAACTTCTATGACAATAAAAGTGCATTTGAGTGTTTTAAGGGGAACTTTTATAGATATCTAAGTTAAATCTTTAAAACAAGCATCAATTTTAAGTTTCATAATTAAAAATGCTAATTAGAAACTTATTTATTATCAATCAGTATTGATTTAAATTATGAAGAAATAAACTGTGTTTAGTATTAAGTGTGTGGTTTTAAAATTACCCAAAAAATAAATGATTGTGTTTCATATTAAGTGTAGACCTATTATAATTTAACCAAGCATACTAATAAAAGTATTATGAAGGAATGTAATTAGAGTAGATTATTATTTTCTCTTTAATATCTATTTTGTTTTGTGATCATCATTTTTCAAGTTATTTAGAATATTAAAATGGTACTGTATCTTACAGACTTTCTTGCTTCTTTACCAAATAAAAATGGAGATATTTACTTAAAACTTGTAAGATATGTGAAACAAAGTAATATAAATCTTTGCAGAAACACGATAGAAAAAAAGAGCATCACATTGCACCAAAGAGCATAACAATCAATTCCCCATTTCCCAGACCTACACTTAAAAATATACTTGCTTATAGCTCAGAAACTTTTGGTTTTAGAAAAATATATTTCAAACAACAATTTTATATTTTTAATAGTTCTACAATTTTGCAATGTTAAGTTATTTTGTATCTCAAATAGTTGTGTATGTATGTTCCATATTTGAGGTATCTGTTTATTTAAAGTACTCTCCAAGTTATTTTCCCAGGAAATTTAGATATACCATTTTATTTGTAATGTTAAACAGTGCCTAGATATGAATTTTATTCAAAATCACTGGAGCCAATATTGAGAATGTCGATTTTTTAAAATCTTTTCATCCTTAAGTAAACTACCCTTAATTTTAAGGTTGGATATCTTAGGGTAACCTTATAAAAACCCCTGACACCAAGATTTAGCCAGATGGATAAAATGGTTTAGGATCCAGCCAGAATCGCAAACATTTTTTCAGGTTCAAAGGGTCATAAAACTTTAACATCCATCAATCAAGTCAATTTTGTTGATGATCACAATACTTCCTGTCTTCGAATAGTCACGAAAAAGTAAAAATAGTAACTATATTTAACTCTACTAATCTAGTAAGGAATGGTTATAATGAGGAAATTTTGTCTGTCCCCTGGTGCTTGTTTTAACCAAGTTTGAATGTGTAATCATCATTAAACCTGTGACGTAGACCATTTGCACCAAATAGCAGGTTATAAAAGATAATGGGGACAATTTGTTTTTATTTGTAGGCTACCATGTGTACCAAAAAAATTTTAATGCAAACTTTTAAACTAAAATTATTCTATTTAATAAGTTATTGCTGTAATTTTAATATGACTTGCTGATGTATACACAACTTTAGAGAAAGAAATACTCATTTTATGTAAATAGAAAACAAAGATAACTTTTTATGAAACAGTTGTGTTCACATGTAGTACATTTAAAAAATAATTGATGGATAACACATGAACGTTCATCAAAGCAGTTATTTTTATTATGGATGATCAATCAAAGTGAAAGAGCACATTATTTTTACTCTGATATATTGTAAAAACTAGCGCAGGAACTAAATGCATAGGCCTATGTAGTGTTTTGAGAGTAAAAAAAATAATACTAAACACAAACAAGTGTGCACACCGTGTACAATTTAATTGAATAGTCAAATAAATACATTTTACTGAGCCCTAGATGAAACATTTCTTCTATAGCATATGAAACCAATCAAGTAACACTTTGATTGATTGTACTGTCAAAAGATCACAAGAAATAACTAAAAGCATCAATACTGGTGATGAATTATGATTAAATCTAATAAACAGCTGTGAAGTTGCAATTGCAGTTCCCATTTTGTCAGTGAAAACTAATCCTGAATCGAAGCTTTAATTTTAACATTTCAAATAGTCTTGCTATCTTAGCTCTGTTGGTAGCACATATGCCTGCTAAGCTAAGGGTCCCTGGTTTGATTTCCAACCTGGCTGAAAAATACATTATTAATAAAATTTAGGTTTCTTCTTTTACAGTGATGAATTAGATAAGAGGTGAGGGGGGGTGTGTCTGTTCTAGGTTTTAAGTTAGTTTATAAGTATGTCTTAATATAATCAGGTGGTTCATAAAATGGAGATTAAATACTTCAACTAATAATTAAAGCTCAGATTATGGCCACTCTACCCCAAACATCTAGGTGCTATTTATAATATCAGGCCCCTTGAGTCACAACCATTTATGTTATGACCCACTACTTCAGCGATTATCTTTCCTTGATAGTGTAGAGAATGATGTAGATGAGGTTAGAACTTTGATTGTTATAATTTTTACTCGATTGCAAGAATATGATTAATTTATAGACACCTAATCTAAACCATTAGAAATAATAGCTAATAACACAGCTTAACTTGTTTGTTGTCGGAATGGCATTTAAAAAAAAATATAGATAAAATTTGGCAGATTAGCTCTGAAATTATTATATTAACAAAATTTGGAAACAAGCAAAAGAGAATGGGCAATAATTGACAATTTTCTGTAAGAAACAACCATCATCTATTTGTCTAGTAACAGCATAGCAAGGTGTGAACTATGTTACTTATTTTACTGTAAAATCTATATTGTTTTGCCCCATTTGTTTTTATTGATCTTACCTGTTCCAATTGACATAAACATATATGATAGGTGCTTTCCTCAAAAGTGAAGACATCAGAATCGAACCCGGGACGTTTGGCTTATCACGCCAATGTTCTACCACTGAGCTATCCAGGAATTCTCTTGTGCTCAGGGTTATTCTTCACTAATATTTTTAAGGCAAAGATTGTGATGGACATGTGAATATCATCGGCTACTGATTTTTCAATGTATCTGACTATAATCGAGATACGACTCGTATCCATAAATCATTCACCCCACAGGCTTTGCCATTTATATATACTTAATTGTATAGCGTTGCTTTCTTCCATAAAGGAGTTTTACTTAAAACTTAATTCTATAACAGACTTTTGAGTTAGTAGCAAAATTAATTTGAATCCATTATATTAACTTAACATTAAAGTTTCTATTTTTTATAGCAACTTAATTAATGTAACATCAAAATTTCAAAAATACTCTTTTACCTTTAGCAAACATTTATACCTAGCATGTTTTCTAAAATTTGAACTCTAAATTTGGAGTATGTAGCCAAGAGAAAGAGAGTTAAATATTTTAGATTTTTTATAAAAACCTATCAATTATTAACTAATGTGTACAGTATTAATGTCAAAGTATTATTTGAATTTTGAAAATCTCTCAAAAGAGGATTCAGTATTTACAAAGAGTGTATCCCCACTTTAAAGTTAAGAAATAAAATTTATTTTACAACACGTATGGGATGATTGATTTTCGTTGCTTCGGATAGTCTTCAAACTTGGACAAATACCACCAGTGTGTCAAAAGGGCCGACTCAACCTGTAAAAAAAGGATGGTGCAGGCATAAAGTTAAAAAATTGTGAATGCTGTATAGTAGGGGTGTGTGAAGGCCACTTTTTAAATGTGAATCAAAGTCGAAGCGAAGCTTGAAATTTGTGAAGAAAAGTCGAAGTCGAAGCTACCTAGGACTTTTGTTGTCACCTGACACTATTTTTAATTTTTAAATTAATTATTTTTCTAGATCTTGTCAGTAACATGAACCAGGAAAATTTACTTTTTTGTTACCTAAGGCCTATATTAATAATTAATACACACAGGCTTACTGATAGCTTTGTAAATTATCAATTAAGTTTTAATATTGACTTACATAATGGCGCTCATAATATTATTTTGCAAACTTTACATATACATGTCTTTTTATCTGCATTTCTCTGATAATAATTATAAATTAAATTCTGTTTTCGTTTCCCACTTTCTGTATCAGCCATTTTGAATAATAAAGAAAATGTGAAGAAGCTATGAAAAACTTATGTGTCAAAATGCACTTGTAATTTGTCACAGATGATTCCAAAGTGATAAAATATTAAGGACTAAACATTAGACGTGAAATGATTTGATAGCACAACTAAAGTGCTTTCTCTACTTCACACTAGTGACCATTATTATGTTATTATTTTATTTATAGGCATTTTTATTATTTACAAAATTGATCTATACTTACGTTGTGGTAGTTAAATTACAAGTCGGTATTAAAATTCTGTTTAGTAACTGTTTTAAAATTATCAAACACTAAACCCTTCCCCCCTCTCACCCCCTGCAATATTATTATCATCATAGACTCTACCATAAAATATGAGTGACTATCGACATTTTTATGAGGAATAAATTAAATTTTCAAAATAAAATATAGCCTATGTTACTCGCTGATAATGTAGCTTTATATTGGTGAAATAATTTTTTAAATCGGTCCAGTAGTTTTTGAGTTTATCCATTACAAACAAAAAAACAAAAAAATCAAATCTTTCCTCTTTATAATATTAGTGTAGATTGAAAGATGTAATATTTAGTAAGATAAAATTAAATCTTTAGATAATTTATCAAAGTTTTATCCTTCCTTCAATTTTTTTTTAATATTCGAAGGTTATTGTAGATGTCGAAGTTTAAGGAGGCTTGACCTTCGAATTTGACTTTTCGAAGCTTCGCACACCATTACTGTATAGCCCAAAATATACTAGAGGCTATAATACTTAGGGGTGAAAAAAATTTGTCAAGAAAAGAATAGCTTGCCACTTATGGAAGAGGAACAGAAATAGAACTTATATTTGACAACCAAATAAGTTCTTTCCCTAAATTATAGGCGCCAAATAAGTTTCAATCCGAAAAATAAGATTACTAGTTTATGCAATTAAGTTTTGCGCAGGTTGCACTTTAACTGGTTCCTGGTTATTGGACACTTGTTTTAAAAACATCTCATCTGTTTGAAAGTAAGTTAATTGGAAAATGAATTCAATTATGAGAATGAATTTTAAAAACTGCAATTTTTAAGTCTCAAATAGGATAATGAAATAGCAAGTTTATTTATATCTCTGCATATAAAAGACTGGAATGGATTTATTTGTTTGCCTGGCAAACTTTTAAAAATCACTCAAAGCGTAGCAACCAGGGATGTGGAGTTGATACACCAAGCCTTTGCCTCCGACTCCTCTATTTTTCTACCGTCTCACTCAAACTTCTTCAGAAATGGCTAATGTGTATTAGTTAGTAATAACAAATTTACTGCAGTAACATGCTCAGGTACAAAACTTCATGGGAAGCTTCTTTGGCAACATGAATTTATATTTGGATAAATTTGCCAATCCAAAGTTCAAATATTGGTCCTAAGGAATAACATTAAAATGATAGTATTTACCGTAATATATTGTTATAATATTTTAAGTTTTTATTTTGAAGCCTGAGTCGGACTCGGTACATTGATTCCAACTACACAGCCCTGGTAGTAACCCTGATAAAGGTAGAGTAGAATTGTGCTCAAAAGGGCTTTCTGTAAGGCCTTTTTGCCTACCAGAATCCTACTTTATCTGGTAGAAAAGGGGGCTTTTTAGAAGGCCATTTTTCCCAAAATCCTATGATAGTAGCAGTCAACATAACATACCTGATTGCTGAGCACCCAGAGGAAAATGAAGGGCCATGTATGGGCACCCCAAAGAATGATAGTCAGTGCTAAGTACATGATCACCTCAGCCAGCAAGTGTGGTGAGGAAACCAGCTCAAACCACCCTCCATATGGTATGCCATGGTGATGCGTCACGATTTTACCTGAAGACATTCAACGGAAAAGAAATATGAATAGTGTCTCAATAGTTTGAGGTAGGGATATGCCAGATGCACATCCTTTTATATAGTATGAACAATGTGTGGTTATGCAGCAATGTGTTTATATTTATGAATTTAAAAATATTTTGTAATTATGGTTATGTGGTATAGAGCACTAGGCACTAGGCACTGGTGTGTAGTCAAATAGACAGAGCTCAAAATAGCGGGCCCACAACATCAACAGGAACAAACAACATCATCCCTCTGGTCACTACATACCACCCTGGACTCCACAAACTCAACAATCTCTTGAAAACAGGTTTCCCCATACTGCAATCCTCCACCACTACACAACTTGTCTTCAAGGAACCTCCAAAAGTAACCTATAAACAACCAGCCAATCTACGCAACTTACTTGTTAAACCCAAACTGCCAAATCCCACTATTCAACCCGAACCCAAAAAAATATCAGGTTCCTTTCCCTGCAACCGCACCCCCTGCAAAACCTGCACAATACATAAACCAACAAATTCATTCTCCAACAACATAACTAAAATAAATTATCCTATAAAAGGCCATACTTGTGATTCTGAAAACCTCATCTACCAACTAGAATGCAACCAGTGTCAAGCACAGTACATTGGTCTCACAACAGAAACACTAAGAAAGAGAATGAATGGTCATAGACATGACACAAAAATGAAAAATAAAGAGAAGCCTGTAGCAGCACATGCCGAAACCCATAATTGTGACTTTAATAACTGTTACACAACCAAGGTGGTCAAATCCCCGAACAAAGCAATATGCAACCCTTCACAATTAAGGATATGGGAACTGGCCCATCAATATATCATCAAATCCAGACAAGCCCCCAACCTCAACCTTAGATAATTCCTCTCCTTCCTGCCAGCACACTTATTATTTGATTCAATATAACATTATTCATAGTGCTGCTATCTATACAGTGATGTCATAACTGAAAAAAAGTCAGCTGTGGACAGTCAACCTTACAATTCAACCAAAAACATCAGTCTACTCTCCTGACCTGATGAAGCTGTCTGTGACAGTGAAAGCTTGTCCTTAAAAATGTGTTTTTAGTGTTATATATAAAAGATTTCTACTCCAGTATCACGTAGGTAAGTGTGCTGGCTATCCCTCCTAATTTAAAATATTTTGTAAGTAATTTCAACATTTAAAAACATGCAAGTATATTAACTTTTTCTGGCTACTTTAGGTAATTCCAGTTTTCAATAGTCTGCTCCCATTTAAATTTTTTAAATATTTTTATTCCCTACTTCCAATGACTAATCTTCTTGTCCTGAATGATGGAACATATTATAACTTTATATTATTATTATTTGTTCAATACTACTGCAAACTATTTTCCATTTTTAATAACCTATTGTCCTATTGTCCAACACCTTATCTCAGTAGGTGGCGTGTCCATCTACAGAGCTAAGGGTCCCAGGTTTGATTCCCGTCCTAGCCAAATAATTTACCATTGGCGAAATGTGGGTTTCCTCTTTCAAAGTGACAACTTAATGGTTGGGCTAAATGTTGTGGGTGTGCTAGATTTAAGTTAGTTTATAAGTTGTATGTTGATGTAATCAGTCGGTTCCGAAAGTGCACATTAAATACCTTGAATAAATAAAAATATTTATTTATCTAGATGGAATTAGCCCTCTTTATCTTAAACTACTCTACACTTAATCTAACTTATATTTAATGAAGTGTACTCAAACTATAGAAACTAATGTTCAAAGTTATTTATCTCAGGAAAAAATAATTGAAAGCTAAGACAAACCTTTTTTATTCTTCCTTAAGTTGGCCAAAATGACAGTAGATCTATACTGATGGTAGCAGGCCCATAGGAACAAACCACAGCCATATATGTCCCTCAATGTGATGTCTTTCAGACTAAACACGGCATTCAAATCTAGAAAAATGAAATTTCAAGATACAAAAAAAGATTAAGAGGTTATCATTCCTTTAAAGCAATTTTTGACTAATCAGATTGAGGGCACCATCTGGGGTTGAATTTCATCTATTTCAATCAAATATGTAGGTCACTAGTATTTGAGACCTAGGACCTTGATACTTTTCCTTTTTAAAGCATCTTAGTACACATATAGGTTATACACACACATTAATTACACTAATGGAATAAGAAAAAGAAAGGTATAATTTTACAAGAAATATACTCGCATTTGCATGAAGAAGAGTATGAGAGTATTTAGGAAAAACCACCTTCGGTACACCTGACCAGAATTCAAACCTCAATCCCTCGTCATCGATAATTCAGTCTAACTCAAGAGCTAGAGCAAGGTGTCTAGAGTTTAAGATTGGCCAGTTCAGCCAGTTTTATGGTTCACTTAAGACAAGCTCATGATGTAACAAAGTGACCAGAGCCACTCTACTGCACACAACTGTATAAACAACACAGTGTGTCATCTTTAAATACATCACCCTGCATAGGTGATCAGGAAATCAAATATATTGTCTCTACATGTACTATGCGGGTTCTTTTTATTTTTTGATCAGAAAGTTTTCGTCAGTGGAAAATTTTAGATACTACTTTGAATTTAATCTTTTATTTCACTATTTTTTTGATACAACAGCTGGTTTTGCAGAAATAGTAATAAATTAAGTCACCTGCACTGTAACTCAATTCTGTGCACCAAGAGCTAATGGCAGAATATGTCTGTCACCATTCTAAGCTATTTTTCCAACTCACATTTCACTCTCATACTAGATTAAGCCATTATTATTTTATCACATGGATTAATGTTATTATATCTTTTATTAGCTTAAATAAAGTTATAATGTAGCATGATAAAATTATCCAGAATTGTATATTACAGAGTATTTCAGACTTTTGTGTTGTCATTCATGAACAACTAAAAATATTTTATTTGAAAAGCAATAATCATTAAACTGTTCTGATTAATACATTATAATATAGACAAAATAATTAAGCGCCCAGATAAAAGTAAATATTAAACTTACATGACTTGATAAAACTTCTTTAACATATTTAAAACCCTAATTAACTATCTGTGGGGGATTAGGCAAACAGCAAAATAAATCACACATATTTAAGGTATTTAACATATTATTTTATACTACATTGAAAAATAGTTGAACTGCTTACATTAAAATATTTATGTTCTTTCGATTCTCTCATTACTCCTAGAATGTATACCGATATCTTATTTCAACATATAAGCTGTACTACTATTGATTAATGGAGCCGCGCTTTGGGCGTTAATTGTATCACTATGGAATCAATCACCCCACTTTGGGCGTCGATTGAAACACTAGGGATTAATTCCCTGATATAAGACTGCTGTGATGATTTATAGGTTGTCTAAAGCTCCGTGATTGCGCGCCTATCATCACTGTGCGGAAAAGATACCGTTTAACCAGTCTGTCTATAGCTCCGTGTTCGAGCACTAATTAAATCAGTATATTAATAAAATTGAAGAAAGAGAACTGTTGATGGCTGTTTATTCATGCACGGTTTATTTAAATGACACCTGATAATTACTTATACATATTCCAATTAAATGTTTTATATCACTGCACATTTGTGGTATTAATGTAAGTTATGTTAGACTGTGACTGCCAGTGTGTGGCTCTGACTGCGTTGTGCGTGGGCAGGATCTCGGTGTAGATGTTTGGATCCCGGAGATGTCTTACACATACGCACAATGGTTTATATATGACATACCCCTTGCCTTTTTCTCCTCTGATCAACAGTGTAAAAACCAACTAATAGAAAGAGTCCTGGCGACAGGTTTTGTGAAGGCTTGCTTCTTATTGGTATAGGGGGTATGCGTCTTCTGCCAAATAGGCCCTACTGCGAAGTTGTTCCTCTTAACAGGAATTGATGCAGTTGTTCTTTTAACAGGAAAGATGGTATAAAAAATATATCTTAGTGGTGAAATCCTTTTCACATTGTTTCTGAGAAGCGCGTGTTTCTTCATGGATGAATCTTAAAAGGATACTCGACATACATTACTTTAAATAAAAATTACCTTCATCCATGACTTTTTACATAATTTATAGTAATCCAAACAAATATCATTACAAAGCACATACCATTAGCCAATCAAGTAACTATTTGGCAATTGTTTTATCTGCTCTCTCTGTTCATTCAGAAGAATTGTTACCATGCCTTTTTTTCATTTTAATTTCCTGCAATTTCCCATTAAAGAACTTCATTTTAATCCTTTTGCTTATTGATTGATTCATTTACATGAAACTTTACTTTTATTAAAAAGTGATAAATCTAATTGATAGCTTGTAAAAATAGTACCAGTAGACTCCCGACTATCCGGCCTAATGTGACGAAAGGGCAAGCCATATAAAAAAAAAGACGAATAGGTGTCGGATTTCTGGGAGTTCTGTAAATACTCAATTCCCGCCCCCCCCCCTCCCCCCTCTTTCATACCATTAAAGACACAGATTTTATAACAAAACCCACTCTTATTCATATTTGCTGACCTCTTAGTACAGGCTGGTACTTTATAAATGTTTGTTATGTACTGTACATTTTAAAAATTTATCACAGCTAAAGAAAGTCCAAGAATAGAAATATTGTACACATTTTAAGATAAATTTTATAATGTCCAACTTAATTGCAGGAAACATAAAATCATGTATCCTGTACAGTATGAATACAGTACATACAGTTTTAAAATAAACAAAACATTTATGTAAAATGTAAGCCTAGTTCTTAAAAAAAGATTTAAACTTATTTTACTGTTCATTGATAAATGAATACACAAATGTGAAAAGTTAGGCCTAAGATAAAAGGGTCAAAACTTAAAAGTTTTTAGTTTTTGAGAAAGTCCTTGATATATGACTACTTCTCCCTTTTAGCCCTCTTCCATGACGCAATGTCACTTCACTTACGCAAGCAGATGATATCAGCTGGTGTTGCTTCCTCCTGCTGATTAATGTACTGGAGTGCTGCCTCAATCGTCTTGAGCCCTTCCGAATGTAGGATGAGATTTTTCCTGCCATTCTCCTCCTCTTTTATTACTTCTTCCTGTGTCACCATTTCCACAATATCGTTGTCAGTTATTTCATCAACTTCATCGTTTGTAATCCAGTCTCTAATGTCCTCTACATTGACACTGTCACAGTCCAGTACATTTTCCAGCAAAGAAACAAGTTTATCATTTTCATATTCCACTTCAGTTTCACACACAAGTTCAAGCTTGAAATGTCCACCCTCATGGTCCAAAAGAAGTTTCCAATACCTTACAACTAAGTGATATGTTTGGAATATCTTCCCATGTTTTGGCCAACCACCTTATGACATCTTGCATGTCAATCTTTTTCAGAGTGGTTAAGTAGTCTTAATTATTTTCAATCGCTGATATCAACAAACTGATATGGCGCTGACAATACTTTTTCTTTAGCATTTTAAGGACGCCCTTGTTCATTGACTGACAAACAGCCGTCACATTAGGTGGTAAAAATAAACCTTTGATGTCTCCGTCTGCGAGATCAGTGACAAAATGTGAAGGTGCGTTGTCAAGAATTAGCACAGCTTTTCTCAGCAAATTGTTGTTTTTCAAATGTCTTTCTATAGTCAGTATGAATTCATTTTGGAACCGAATTTTAAAGATTTCTGAATTCACCTATGCTTTTTTTGATGTGTGTAATATAGGGGTAGTAATATTTGATTTTTCAGTTTTTTAAATGCTCTAGGTTTCTTTGATTTTGCTACTAAAGTCAACCTAATCTTATGGTTGCATTGCTGCAAGCCAAGAGGGTGACTAGTTCCTTGCTTTTCTTGTATCCTTCTGCAGCGGCTTCTTTTTTTGATGCAAGCGTTTTTGTAGGGAGCATCTTATAATTTAAACCGGTCTTATCGCAGTTGTACAACTGCTTCCCAGAAATTTTCTCCTGTTCAATAATCTTAAAAAGATTGTCTTTGAACAACGGTACAGCCTCTTTATCGCAGATAAGGCCTCCCCACTTATGGTAATCTGACGGCTAGCGAATATTTTTTTCCAGTGATCTAACCATCCATCACTGGCAGTAAATTATGAATATTCTCCTTCTAATAGTCGCTTAAATCTCAATGTTTTTTCCTGCAACAGCGGCCCAAGTAGCAGGCAAGCCTTTTCCTCTTAACCGTTCATGCCACAAAAATAAAGCTTCTTCAACTTCTTTATGCTTAACTATCAGCATGTTTTTTCTTACTTTCATTCCACTTCCACTGGCTTGGGCAGCACACCACTTTTCAATTTCAGATCGATTTTTTTTCCAGTCACTAAATGTACTTTTTCCAACTCCAAACTCTGAAGCAATAGTTTTTGCCACTACTTCAGAGTCCAGTCGCTTTATAGCGCGTGGATTCTCCTCCATAGTCACTAAAACCTTTTTTTGTTTATCACCCATTTCATAATCTTCAATAAAAAAAAGCACACAAAAATAAAATTACAAACGTAGCCAGGAACACTGGCAAATGTATTCCACACTTGTTGACATCTGATACATAACTGACGAAACAAAGAACAGGTAGCGAGGCGGGGAGAAACCTGCACTTTTCATGTCGTAACTTGTGTTTTGCACACAACACGTAGGAGGATCGTAGATCATAGCAGACACCCGCTTCCAACACCTTGGCAAAGTAATATGTACCTCATTTTAATACGGAGAATTTTTTTTAACTAGGCTGGATAGTACAAAGAGTCACGAGCTGGATAATCGGGAGACTAATGTATTTAGTTCACTTCGAATTTTTGATTCTTTGATTAATTCAGGACTTTTGTTCCCATTTATTTGACTGGTTTGTTGCTTAGGTTTTGAGGGACACAAAGAACTACAACTTCCTCTACCATCAGGCAAATAATGTTCTGAGCAAATATAACATGAATAAGGATTCAAGTTTCCATCCTATTTACATAGGTGAATCCATCTTTGTCTGTCATAAGAATCTTTAGGGAAGTTGTGTTATATAACAAAAGACACCTTAGTTATAGCTTATTTATGGATATTATTCCACATGTCAACGGTATAATGCTTTCCCCTGCATTTTTATAGTACTGGTATGATACTTTTAGTAACACTTCACAGCTAACGCATAAATTGACCACTAAGATTACAAAAAAACCTACAAACATTTACTATTCAAAGTGAATTTGTTAGCATATGTGCCAAATAATAAGAAATAAATAGCAAGCGCACCACATTTCATTTGTAGCTGCTAAAGTGAAGCAAGCCCAGCTGGTCACAAGCTGACATCACAGCAGTGCTGCACACTCAGGAACTGGTTTTAGGCCTATATCGGAACAAGTTAACCTAATACTCTAGCCATCAATGTGAGTCTTGACACTCTTGACCAAATTAGAAATTACACTTGTCAAGCTTAAACTAATTAGATAATAGGCTACTAATGGGTAGGGTGCATCTTACCTTTGGTATCCGTGAACCCTGGCGATTCCGCCAATATGGCAGCGACAGCGCCAATGTAGTGTGCATAGCCGACAGCATAGTGTAAAATATTTATACGGCTGTCAGAGAAGACGCTGATGAACCAGGTCTCGTACAGTCGGTGCCACGAGTGAATTGTAAGCAAGCAGAGAGAGAGGAAGCATGAAACGGCACTCACTGGAAACCAATCAAACAGACACAAAAAGTTATATTACTTTCATAACAATGTGTATATGCTACTCTTATAAAACATATTTTTAACTAACATTTTACTAACAATTTAAACTAACCACTCCGAGTTAAGAGTGTGGGGGACTGGAGTTTTAAATAAAAACACTGAAACTCATTTGGAGAAAGGTACACTTTGAAGAACAAAAATCCTCAGCATAGCCATTGGCCTAAAAAAATATTTTTTTGCGACACATTTTACTATCATCATACTTTGTTTTTAAAACACTGCTACCCGCTTTGGTGGCCATATAGTCTAATGCACTACTCTTGCAGTAGACTAGACTGACGATGATGGGGAGATCGGGGTTCGAATCTTGGTCAAGTGTACTGAGTTATTTTTCCAAAATAGTTTTGCACTCTCCTTCCATGAAAATGCGGGTACATTTCTTATACATATAATATATAATCTCCCTAATCTCTAAAATCATTAGTACATAAGCATATAAGCAAAACGGGTAGTAAAATGTGGTGATAAGAAAACACTTCTTACAAACAGTCTATTTCAACTAACAAAAAAATCCAACTCTTCAACTGTAAATGTTGTGTCTGCCTACTTTTATATAGGTTTAAAGGTGACCTGGTGGTCTAGGGGTAAGGTGTCGGACTTCTGTGCTGGGGTCCGGGGTTTAATCCTCGGTCTTGGCACAGATTTATCTGAATACCAAACCCTTCCTTCACCTCTGACAAGACATCTTGTGAATGTGGGGGATGCCAGGCCTCCACCGTGGTTCGGATTTCAGGTTAAACTGTAGGTCCTTCATTTCATCTCACAATTACCCTACCATTACACATTAGCGTAAGTGTGTATAACTGGAACGGGTGGTAAGGCGCGGTGCTAATAATAATAATAATAATAATAATTTTAACAATAATAATAATAATAATATAGGTTTAAGATTTGATTCGCAGTAAAAGTTGTTTACTTTCCAATTGAGTTAATTCCCTTTAAGTGAGCGTAAGTTAGGAGTCAGGAGTCTTGTTGCTGTGTTTGTTGTAGTATAGAACTACATTTAATAAACGAGCCTATACCCTGCATAGCTATTATATATTTTCAAAATTAAGTTATATGTAACTACCCTTAAATGAATTTGTTTGAAAAAACATATTATCATCCATGCAAAAAACTCCTTATATAGTCATACCCATTAGTTAAATATTCTTCATTTTAGAGCTGTAATTGAAATCATAGATTATTTCGAACACCTAACTAAATACGATAGCATATAGTTTGAAAAAAATTCATAAAATTGTTTCAGCTGTAACTTAAGATAGACCTAATTTCAGATAAAGGGGCAGACAGAACTGTAAGATCTTTTTTAGTTTGGGGTCACATAATTTCAAAGTTTAAAAGCTTCACAATTACAATAAATTTTGTAATAATAAGAATAAAATACAATTTAACTTGGCAAAATGTGGCCAAACAAATTCTTTAATTAGAATCATTTAAAGTAAAATTTTCTTAATAGCTAAGAAAGCTTGAAAAGACACACATGGAATCACTTTGTGAAAGTGGGACTTACTGTATCAATTTGAAATTTCCAGCAGAGATTCAAACTGTAAACGTTAAGGAGGACAAAGTTCTTTGCCCTTATGCATAAACGAATGGAATATTTCCTTTAAAAAAGGTCAGATCACAAATACTTGAAACACCTTTCTATCAACTACACTTTCTCTAAACTAGTTAGTACACTGTATTTCAATAAAAAGTAGTCAAGTGACGTTACATAGAGATGTTTACTTTCTTGGTTCTGAACCAGGTGGCCTGGATTTGACTCTACCAGGTTGCAATCAGGATTGGTTTTTCCCCATTATTTCTCCAAATGAACACACCTTAAAGAGTCAATATTTCTCACACTTTCCTTTAATGAAGTTTATTGAAGTCACTTTCAATTGAAAAAAATATAAAAGTTTTAGGTTCACAAGATACCCAAGTGTTCACAAATGCTTTGTGTTATGCCTCATAAACATATTTGCAATTTTTAGATTGTAAGGTTTGCTTAATTTAATGACATGTTCAATTTTGGGATAAGGAGCCGCATTGTCTGTAAATTATAAATTTAATTAAGTAAGTGCCTACTTATCACAAGTAGGCCCATTAATATGAACTATCAAATGAATAAATAGGAATGTGTCAACAAATTTATATAGTGCTGCCCCAATGATAGACTCAAAGTTTGTTCTAAGATAATTAAGAAAACAACTGAAAAATAATGACTTGCTATAAAATTAATATTATGAGACAACTTGAATATTATTATTATAAATGAACATAAGCTAGATATGATAAATTTGTCAATTTTTTTTAACAACTGTAAGTAATCTCTAGATATGTATTTAAGCTTTTTTAAGTTAGTTTTGTTATGAAATCAACTTTTTATAAAGTCTTATGGTTCTATCTTGAAATGTAGAAGTTTTGAAGTTTAAAAAAATACAATCCAAGTATCCTATGACTATGGTCATCTTTAGGCTCGATTGTTTAAGAAAATGTATTTTTAAGGGAACAATACTTAGAAGTTAGCTGAAATAATATTATGACTATAAAAATAATGACCCTCTCAAAACTTAATTTAACCATTTAAGAGTTTCTCTTAAAACAAATATATTTTCTCTCTAAAATAATAAACTTTCAAATTAAAAAAGAAATGCCTATTGCAACCTATAGCTAGATATAAAAAGAATGTCTTTTCATAATCAAATAATTATTTATCAACTGCATTTTTGATATAACAGCCTAAACTAAGAAATTAACTTAAGAGTTACTCTGAACACCCCATTTCGGTGGCCACATGGTCAAAAGCGCTACTATCAGAGTACACTAGACTGCCGATGACAGAGAGATCAAGGTTTGAATCTCGGTTGGGTGTAGGCATACTGCCTCCACACAAATGTGAATATCTTTCCCCTAAAGTCAACCTTACTCATCAGTCATATTGTCTGGCTTGCCGGTGATGGGGGAAGAAGGGTTTCTAAGCTGTTGTTTTCTAAGTTTTTTCCCACTCTATCTTTACACAAATGTAGGTCAAATTCATCTAAATCTATCTCTCTATTACATGAGTGTAAAAAGTTTACAATCTGGCTAAGTAGTATGATTTAATTCTCGGGAAGGAATTCATAATGCTTCTGAATATAATATTTAATTTCTTGGTTCAGTTTCTCCTGATGACCGCATTTATAGTTATTATCTCCTTCAAAAATCCATCCTAATTATTTATCTCTATCTCGCAAAAAAAATAATGTTTTGCCCTCTCTTACTATCAATTTCCAAAAGCAAAATTTTAATGAATCTTTCTTTTACCTGGGGCAAGAACTCAAAGTTAATTTGTCACAAATTATCTTAGCAATATTAAAGTAAACTAAAAAGGCTATAAGTTGGGACATTATTTTACACACAACATTGTACAGTATAAGATTGAAAACAGTAAGATTTGGGCCATTTTTATGCGTCCCATTTCAAAATGCTTTATTTTTTAGTTATAGCAGTTTTTATACTGAGACATCAATTCCACTAAGCTATCTTGTAGACCTTAAGGTAATGGTATTATATATTGAAATTGAATTGAAAGAAAGTAAATAAATATAGTTAAAAATGACACCAAGGCATGAATCCTGGTTTTGACCACTTGAACAGCGTAGTTGGACAGTTTAAGGTGAGGTGTACGGGACACAAGAAAAGACCCGTGTTTTTGCGATTTTTAAAGCAGAAAATTTTTTTGTCCAAAACAAATATAATATTTCTCCATTATAAGCAGAGTTTAATTTTCTACACATGGTGATATTAACAGTTGTTAAATATCTGTTGTGAGCATAATGGTATTAGATGATAAACTTTTTAAATGAAAAAAAAGTTGTCATTAAATTCTAGGACACCCTTGACAACTATTCAAAAACTGTTGATATCTCCGTGTGAAGAAAAGTGTTTCTATTGGAGAAATATTTTAATTATTTTGGCCAAAAAAAGGTTTTACGATAATAACTGCAAGACCACTGGTCTTTTCTCGCGTATCCTTCCACCCCGCCTTAAGTTGCTAATAGCCATCCAGCATTGACATTTGAACAGAAGCCTGACATAATCAAATCAAATTTAGATTAAGCTCTCTCTGGCAGTGAAACCCATTTTGTGTATGGGAAGAGAAAGATTAACAAACATTTCAAAATCATAGGGTTTCGGGGGCTTCACCCTCCCCAAACCAAAGAGGGATTCAAGGACCCTCCCCTAGTTGAATGCCCTAAGAATATGTTTGAAAGTTGAATTACCTTAGACAATATTTGGGCTATCCCTACCAGAAAAATGTTTCAAAAGTGTTTACCTCTATAAGCTTTTTGGAATGGTTCTCCCCAGTCAAATTTTATAAATTGAATGCCTCTGTAAGAAACTTGTAGTGGTTTACTCTCCAGAAATGTTTTTGAATATTGGATGTCTCTTTGAAAAGTTATTTGGAGTTTGTTTTTAATGATAATTAGAGTTCAGTTACAACCTCTCACAGCCAGCCTAGTAATTATTTCTTAAATTTGTATGTGCCACAGATCTTATTGCTTGTCTGAAATATCCACAGCTTACACCTTTTTAAGGGCCCAGGAGGTGGAGGGTGTAAAATACCCATGAGGAAGACATTATGAAATATATGCATTCAGTCGAATATATATATCCGGATATATTATATATTCGCATCAAGTGTGTTTGTATGTATGCTTACATATAAACCAAAAGAAAGTTCACTTATAAGTCTTTAATCCTTAGTTAGTTGACAACTGATTTGTTGGCTGTTGGTCAAAATAGCAAACTTGGGAAATTGCAATTTTATGCCAGCCTACACCCCCTCTAATAGCTAAAATAAATATATACAATTTTAATCAATATCAATATCAATGAATATCTTGATTTATAAAATGTATTCTGATGTAAGGCTTAGTATTTGAGACTATCAGAGAGAAGTGAAATAAATTCAAAAGAAGGCAAAATTATTACAAATGGAAGGAAGTGAGAAATTCTTTCCGGGGAGAGACATTCGCCGCTGCTGTATACCGGTATCTATAATTTAGAGATGAACCATATAAACCCCATTTATCCTAAAAGACAACGTGCAGGCTTACTGTGACTGATAATAATACAGCACTGTTATAAACTTTTCCATTGTGGAACCAACAGAGGGTGCATAATTAAATCTCACAAACAACATGCAAGAAAAATTACTAATATGTACTTATTAGTAAAATATAACAAAGTTCACCATCTTGTTCCTTACAAACCTCTTAATTATAAGTGGCTCTATTAAAACTTAACAAATAAATTAATACCGTTTACACTAAATAACTCAACTCTAATAAGTAAGCTTATTATATAGTATTAATAATATTTAGCACCCCGTCTTACTACTCGTTCAGGTTATACGCTATATATATTATTGATCTCACCTTTGACAGTCCTGTCATCAGAAGCCAACAAGTCTAAAGCAAAGCTGAAGGCAGGTGAGAGTGTAAAAGTCCCAGACACAAAGTACAGCTGAAAGGTCACAAGTGTAATGATTGAAGTGTAGGCTGCGGCAAACACATAAAAATGACGGAACCATCTGCAAACAAGGGACACTTATCAAAACTACATACTTTTATTTTTTATAAATACTCATAATTCCTAGCTGAAATTTGTAGCCCTAACTTAAACTGTTTTAAGATGTTATTGGACTCGCTGGACCCAGCCAAATAAGTAAATAGGGTATACTATTATTTATTTTAACTAGGCCAATTGTGCTTAACAAAAATGATTAACAATTTAATTTAGGGGTAAGGATGAGGATAGAGTTTAGAGGAAGTTAATTTGTGTAAGTGTGGAGAGCAGGTAGGAAAACCGCATTGGGAAAACCATCCCCAGAACACTCGACCGAGGTATTAACCTATGCTTATTTGCCATCGACCATCCATTCTTGGTGTCGTTAGACCATGTGACTACAGGTGCAGGCACTCATTGTTTGCTTTGAAAGGTCTTTCCTTGATGGACTATTCTATGACATTAACCTATAAGAGACATCATAGTGTAGCCATGGAGGCTTTGTTAGGGATTAAGAAGGTTATGTTTAGAAAAAGTGTTCCCCTCATTTGCGTAAAGGGAGAGTAGAAAACCCTTTTGGAAAAAACACCTTCAGTACACTCGACCAAGACTCGAACCTTGATCACCCTGTCATCTGCAGTCTAGTCTACTGCAAGAGTAGTGTGTTAGACCCTGATGCCACCGAAGCGGGTATTACTAACTTAAAGTTGAATAGGTTGATAATAGTAGCTAAATTAAACTAATGCTGACACAATACATGAATGATTTATAAGACATAGCTGTATTGGTACAAGGTGAATGTTATCTAATAGTTCAAAAAGTTACTAAATATACTCCCATTGATAAATACGCAAATCCACGTGTTTTGAATTTGTACATTTTAAAATATGACAATTTTTTACATTTGTATAATACATATACAAGGATTAACATTTTGTCAATGTATACTATTATACGATTAAATCCAATGTGTTAACAGGTTCTGCTATGGTCCTACATTTTTATGTAAAGCGACGTTATCAGCATTGGCGATTATAAAATCAAAACATTGAGTAACTGTGAAAACCGTTGAAGATGCTCTACTTCCTTCAGAATCAAATATTCAGCCAAGATTAATTCTTTATGTAAAAATAAGCAAGCACATCTCACTCATTAGTATGCAAATTTTCTTGTCTTTAATAAATGGCAAAATAATATATACCAAAGAATTGCTTTAAATTATTATTATTATTATTAGCACCGCGTCTTACCCGTTCGGATTATACACACTTACGCTAATGTGTAATGGTAGGGTGATTGTGAGATGAAATGGAGGACCTACAGTTTAACGTGGAATCCGAACCACGGTGGAGGCCTGGCATTCCCTCACAAGATGTCTTGTCCGAGGTGAAGGAAGGGTTTGGTAATCAGATAAATCTGTGCCGGGACCAAGGATTGAACCCCGGCCGCCAGCACAGAAGTCTGACACCTTACCCCTAGACCGCCAGGTGACCTTTTAATTGTTTTAAAATATTTTATGATTTATCATCAGTAAATGTTTGATTTGTATACCTATCTTTTATACCTATACACTTAGGGCCATGTTAACATTTCTCAGGTGAAAAGGGGTTGCGAGTAGAAAAAGTTTAATAAGCCCCGGTCTAACTCATTCATTTCTTGGTCAATCAACTAGGATAATTATTAGGTAGCCTTAACTATTTAGTGCAGTTCGAGTTAAATAAATAGTTTTTTCATATTAAAATAGGCCTAGTTAAAGTCTGTTCAGCATAGGAATTGTTTTCTGAAAAGCCCTTTTCCCTACCAGAAATTTATTATATAGTAGGATAATGGTAGGAAAAAGACCTTTCAGAGAGTAATTCCTACAGTGAATGGAGTTTATCTTTTAACTTTAAGCTATAATTCATTTTTTAATTTGGTAAAATGATTTTAGGTGGTCTCAAATCCATCGTTTTCTAATTAAGTCTCCAAGTTACTGTAGGCCCACTAAGATGCAACCACCGTTTTCTAATTAAGTCTCCAAGTTACTGTAGGCCCACTAAGATGCAACCACTGTTTTCTAATTAAGTCTCCAAGTTACTGTAGGCCCACTAAGATGCAACCACTGTTTTCTAATTAAGTCTCCAAGTTACTGTAGGCCCACTAAGACGCAACCACTGTTTTCTAATGAAGATTCCAAGTTACTGCACTAAGATAGGTGGGTTATTCTCAGATAAAGGGAAAAAGTTGGGTCTTTTTAAAATCTTAGAAAAACTATGTCTTTCTAGGTTAATAATTGCATTATTTCAAAGTTAAATATGTGTTTAGCAAGTTCTTGAGAAAAATGATCAATATAGAAATAAGTCCATGTTTTTTATTTTGCTATAGTACTTCCAGAACGTTATCGAAACTTACAATCGGTAACTTGGAACAGAAGCAGGGCACGATATGGGTGCCCCAGATGGCATAGGTGGCGTTCTAAAAAGAACTGTGGACAAAATAGTAGCTCAAGGAAATGACATTCATTACCTTACTAGCTTAATGCAAGTCCTAAAAACAAATTGTACAGGTATAAAGTTAATGATCATCCAAAATGAATCAATCGAAGAAAATAACCACTTGATCCGACTAGAAAATAATCAATTACAATTCAAAGGTACAATGAAGGTACACCAAGTGTGTTGGAATACACATGTCCATCTCTCCAATTTCGTAAGTTAAGTTGCTTTAATTGTGGAAGTGGTGAGCCATATAAACATTTTAGTTTAGGAGAAATACCTGTTCAAAAGATAATTTCAAGAAGTACTCAAATACAAGCCTCTGGAGACGGAAGTAAGCAAAAACGTTAAAGACTTTGATGCATTTCCACCTCAGAAAAGTGACAAGAAAGGTAAGTTTAAGTTAAAATGCATTACTGAGTGCACATGCTATGTCATAATCTTGTCAAATAAAGGCTGACACATTTTGAAATTTCTTTCATATGTCACAATAGGCGACTGGGTTTTTATGAAGTAAGATGGTGTGTTGTATCCTGGAGGAGTTACTTCTGTGGGGAATCTAACAGTTACAGTAAATGTGATGTACCCAATTGGAAATCAATGTTACAGATGGTCATTTCCTCCTGACAAGCATGCTTATGATCTTTCAGGTATTCACACATTTACTACACAGCCTGTGCCTTGCAGTTCACAGGCAAATGCTTTATACTTTGATGAGAATCCTAAAATATAGGCCAATATTGCTACTATACCTGTCAATGTTTTTGTACAATTTTAAAACCTGTATTATTGACTTGTATTAGTAATAATTTATACCAATAAATAAGTGTAACTTAGAGATATTTTCTAATAATAATAATAATAATAATAATTTTATTTTGTCATTCCTCTGTTTAAGTAGTCATTCCCCTGGAACTATTTAAATTATTATTATTAGCACCGCGTCTTACTACCCGTTCGGGTTATACGCACTTACGCTAATGTGTAATGGTAGGCTGATTGTGAGATGAAATGAAGGACCTACAGTTTAATGTGGAATCCGAACCACGGTGGAGGCCTGGCATTCCCCACATTCACAAGATGTCTTGTCAGAGGTGAAGGAAGGGTTTGGTAATAGGATAAATCTGTGCCGGGACCGAGGATTGAACCCCGGCCGCCAGCATAGAAGTCTGACACCCTACCCCTAGACCGCCAGGTCACCGAACTATTTAAATTGAAGCAGTGCTTAAATTGGTGAATTTTAAAAAGTAAGAGTTGAAGGTATTCCTAAATTAATAATGTTATTTATAAGTATATCATAAAAAAAATTAAAAAAAAAAAAGTTTTTATTTCTTAATATATTAAGTTCAATATTTTCCCTTTATCTGAGAATGACCCAGACCTACAATTCTTGTCTTGAACTAGGCCTATGTTAGGTGTCTTAGGCTATCTAACCTACATGTTAGTGTAGCAGTGTAATCTCCAATATAAATTCTAAAACTCTTTTTATCTTTAATAACATAGGCTACACATGTTATCTGACTAAAAACATGAGGTCACAACAATTTAAAAAAAACAACCAGTGAGAATAGTATGCAAAGAGGGCAGTACCCAGTACGGTAAGTTATTATTTAATTTTATTTTCTATATCATATTATGGAAAGTTTAATATTTTTCTCATTTATTTGCACACACACACCCATAAAAGAAAATTTCCAATGATAACAAAACTAATATTGTAAAATAATTCTAGGTCTATATAATTTGTAAAGTTAAAAATATCACCTTAATCAAAGAAGAATGTAATAATTTTAAAAGTAATGTCACAACATGGCATCAAAAGTATTTTAATATGCAATACCTAACACTTTTTATTACTATAAGCTATTCAAACCAAACATTACCTAACCTTACAAATATCAAATACATTTATTTTTATGAAATTCCAGGATCATGAAATATTTTTCACTAAAATACCAGTACAGTCTATTAATTTTAATCTTTCTTCAATTATTTTACAATTTTAATTTGGTTATAATTGAAAATTTGCTTTTGCTGTGTGTAGGGTTGCCATCCGCCCAAGTTTCCCGCCACACGTCCTCTTTTTTTTTGGGCATCCAGGGCTGTCCAGGTTGGTTCTCCATCAGTGTCTGGAGTTAATATTTTGTGCACTTTAGTTCAAAAAATAAAGAATAACGCCCATACAGCAAATTTAATCTTATAAATAGGTGTAATATGTATTAAAAGCTATGTCTAAGAGTATTTAAGAAATGTGACCGATTTCATGAACATAGTAAATATGTAGGCCTACATAATCAAAACATTCTTTTTTTTGTTAAATAGGCCTACATTGTCAGTGTTTTGTTAGAAAAGTCCTCGACTTTGCAGCTAACAGTCCTAGGTTCAATAAATTGGGCATGGCAACCCTATTGTGTATGGATGTTTAACAAATATTTATTTCTCATAGTACGAGATAGAAAAAAAATAATGAGATAATCCCACCTCTTTGCGAACAATACCCAAAGGTTACTTATTGCTGTAATGTTTTTATTTCTATTCAACTAATAATCAAGAGACTTACCGCTTGGGAACTTCAATAGGTGCTAGCTGTGATGGTTCCCCCTGGTAAGCAAACTTGCCAAAACGAAAAGTTTGTTTAAAAAATATTGGTAAACAATGCTCAATGCTATTCATCAAACCTCCCCCAACAATCATAAACAAAGTCATGAGAGAAAAACATATTTTTAACAAGTTAATTTCAGTCAAGAAATAAATAAGTTTCAGGAAATTAAGATCCATCTTGACGCAGTTCTCGATCCACCTTGTGTAAATCTCGCCACAAAACTGACACTCAAATATTATTTGCGCTATGAGTATTGAGATGTTAACTTTTAACTTTCTAATCCTTTCCTTGATGAAAAAACTTCTGTTTCATTTTAATAGCCAAGATTTCTCTTTTGCTTACATATTTTCTATTCCATCCAAGCGAATCATGAACACGGTAATTCATTCTTCATCCGTTATAAAACTTTCGTTCGCTTGTCTATTATTAAACACACGCGCCCCACTGTAATCAAGATAGCATGTCACGAGGAGCTCAAACAATATTTAGCCGTAAGAAACTTCCTACATTCTGTCGCATACAAAAATGTGAGGCTGGCATATTTACAATACATCTTATCAGCTGACGAAAGCACAGATCAAAGACGATAGTGCTTACCAGTTACCAAACTAATAGAAAAAACAGCAGACTTATTTACCGCTAGTGTTGCCATGGTAACAGTGGCTAAGAATTGAACCAATATGGAGGTTGGCTGTGTTTGTCACTAGATGTCCTTGTGTTAGTTTTCTTAGAGTTTTGTCGAAAATGGTAAATAACCTAAGGTGGGAGTGTAGGGGACGCGAGAAAAGGTCAGTTTTTATTTAAAAACTCTTTCGGTCAAAATAAATCAAAAATTTATTTCATAAAAACATAATAGTTTAATTTTTTTTTTACATTATGACTTCAATGTTCTTGAATATCTGTCAAGGTGTACTGACATTATTTTAATGAAAACTTCCTTTTTATAGCCATTTAAATAGCTTGATGTGACCTGGCGGTCTAGGGGTAAGGTGTCAGACTTCTATGCTGGCGGCCGGGGTTCAATCTTCGGTCCCGGCAAAGATTTATTTGATTACCAAACCCTTCCTTCACCTCTGACAAGACATCTTGTGAATGTGAGGAATGCCAGGNCCGGGGTTCAATCCTCGGTCCCGGCACAGATTTATCTGATTACCAAACCCTTCCTTCACCTCTGACAAGACATCTTGTGAATGTGGGGAATGCCAGGCCTCCACCGTGGTTCGGATCCCACGTTAAACTGTAGGTCCTTTATTTCATCTCACAATCACCCTACCATTACACATTAGCGTAAGTGCGTATAACCCGAACGGGTAGTAAGACGCGGTGCTAATAATAGTAATAATAATAATAATAATAAAATAGCTTGTCATCTAATGCCGCCATGTTCATGAGTCATGTCAGATATTATTAATCAGCTGTTGATATCATCACACGAAGAAAATTGATCTTTCCACTCGAGAAAGATTTTATTTATTCTGGTCAAAAAAGTGTTAATATAAAAAAAATTGACAAGATGTGTATTAATCACAACTTGTGATTGTGAGATGAAATAGAGGACCTTAAGTTTAACGTGGGATTCGAACCACGGTGGAGGCCTGGCACTCCCCAAATTCACAAGTTGTGATTAATACACAATTACTAATAACTTCAAGGTTGAAAATTAACATAGTAGAATAGCAGTAATAATTGGGTTATTTCACTAATTGTGTCTTCAATAAATGATTGTTTTACCTTATACATTTTTGTGTCATCAATGGAATGCAGCTCGGTAGTTGCCATCCCTGCGATTGAGAACTGTAGGTGGTACTAAATAGATTGTGTTAAAATTAAACTTAATGGATATTATGTAAATATAGGACACACACAAAAAAAATAATTAAATAGCATATGAAAATTCCTTTACCGTCCCGCGATAGTACCCGTAAGGTCATACACATATATAGAGAGAGAATATAGGAAATAACACTCGAAAGAGAATAGAATTTAGAAACCCTATCTCCCAGTCACCAGCAATCCAGCCTAACATGAGAGTGGACGAGAGGAGATGATGACCATGACAATAGTTCTTTCGGGACAAATATCTGTGGTAATGTGGGAATAGAGCCCGGAACCTTTAGATCAGAGCCATGGGCGCTGACCACTAGACTAAGAGAATGTCTTTACCCTATATAATGAAGCGATATTGTGACAGCCTGCACCATTATTTACGTGGTATGTAGGACAGGGTTCGAATCTAGGCTGGGTACACTGGGTAGGTTTGTTTCCCTATGTAATCTATCATTATGGTTTTATTTTCATTAGGGTTTTAAACTTGGTTTTCGTTAGGTTCCTGTGGCTGAATAACAAATCAACGTCCGCTTTGGAGTAGGAACGTAATTAATAGGGTTTTCACAGTCCTATAAAATAATTTTCACCCATTGAATCTCTGTTCACACAAACTCATGAACAGAGCTTGATGCAATATGTAACTTTAGTCTATTTTAAATAATATAGAAGAAATAACTGTGATTTTTTTACATTTTAAAGATATAAAAATAAAACTATATTAACTCAATTTTATTAAATGTAAAACTAAGAAGCAGATAGCACAATATATGTGCTTCTCGTTCAATTTGCAGTGCACAGTCATAAGACAGCCCAGCCTCTTTCGACCTTTAGCGTGAGATTACTTCTTCTGTGTCTACAGAAACTTCTCTGTGTATATTTAAATTGTCCATCCCGTTCACTCTGACTCCCATTGAATTTCTGAGATAGGTTTTCATGAGCCGTAACGTCAAAAATGACCTCTCAGGCGTACTTCTTGAGACTGGAAGGGTGCAGAAAATCTTCAACAAATTGAGTACATTTGGGTACAAGTCTTTGTGGCATCTGTTGAGGGCATCAATTGCATTGGTAACAGAATCGATTTCGTTTAGTCTACAACTTTCATGCCATAGGAGAAGTTCTGAAGTTAGCACCAAAACAAACGGCGCAGCCTCTTCTTTAAAAACAGTTTGTTCGGATATAATAAACAACTAAACATTTTCAATGCATTGATGATTCAAAACTTTGTCAGGAATTGTGTTTATGAGGGTATCAATCCTTGGTAAGTAAACAGCTCGATGGTAATATTCTTCCTCACTATCGGCTAAAACATTGCACCTTAAAGATTGGCATTCTTATAATGGTTCATAAACACTTTTGCCATCATTCTTGCATTTTAGAAGCGTTTATTGAAGTTTTCGTCGGCATTCCTCTTTTTACTTACCAAGATATTCTTTACACTCTTGTCATGAGTAACAGCATTTGCCATTATTATATCGCTGGTTTGTAGTTTTTTGCTGAGGCGAAGGGTGTGGCCGAGAAGGTTTTTTTTTTACAGTAACAATGATACTATGAATTATGTTTGCTGAATGGCAACTCTTAGTAGGTTAGCAGTTAATTATCCCATGTTTTGTTTACTTCTAAGTCTTATATAACTGAACCACCACCATTACTGAATAACGCCGTCCAACCCATCTGGTTGGGCAAAACTGCCGTAACTTATTTCTGTGAATCTCGGGAGTCAAGCTATTTGCGTGTTTCTTCAGATATTTGTTTTACAGGGTGGTCTATCACTTGCCACTCCTAAAATATTAAATATAGCCGAGTTTAAAAAAAGGAATTGATCTTGGTAAGGGAGACTTGACCCCTCTTAGCCCCCTTATGGGTGCACCACTGCATCTGATAGGGTTTTGGAACCCCGTGACCGGATAATCAGACTAAAATAAGCTTGACATTTATTCCAAGTGTCCATTGATTCGAGTGTGTCTATTTATTTAAAACATATAAACCACGTAATTCCTTCTTCACAGAAAAGTACTCCACTTATCCCAATATTGAGCTAGTTTTATCCAGTCCACCTCACTACACATTATTTCTTTCAGAGAACCGCCTCGGTGGCGTAGTTGGCTAACGCGCTTGTCGTGTTGAAGCTCGACTGCTGAGGACGGGGGATCGAGGTTCGAATCTCGGTCGGGTGAACTGAGGGTGGTTTCGCCTAAATGGTTTTCCACTCTCCCTCCACGCAAATGCGGGTTCACTTCCTCTAATTCAACCTTCCCAAGTCCTAATCCATTAGCGTAATTAGTACTTAAAGCGTATAACCCGAACGGGTAGTAAGACGCGGTGCTAAATATTAAAAATTATTATTCTTTCAGAGCCATTATAACGTTTTCCTCCCATCTGCATCTAAATCTTACCAATGGTCTCTTCCCATTGGTTTTACCATTTAATACCCTAAACATGGTTCTAGATTCTCCCATTCACGCCGCATGTCCTGCCCACCGTAATCTGCGGGATTCAATTATCCTAGCAATATTTTGTGATGAGTAGAAGGTATGCACCTCATAATTATGTAACCTTCTCCCCGCCTCGGTATCTTCATCCTTTTCTGGACTAAATATCTTCCAAAACACCTTGTTTTCGAACACACTAAATTTGTTTTCGTCACGTAAAGTAAGAAACCATTGCATAAAAGAATAATTAAATACACTGTTCAACTAAGATAATTAAACTGACTATTCATTTAGATAAACCATGCTTTTCGAGTGGATGTAAGTGAAGAGCAGACAAATCCAGAAACTAAGAAGCCGGAAGTCAAGGTAATTCCATAATCCTATTACTACTCACATAATAGCGAGAGATGCTCACATGCTGTAAAGACAATAAACACAGTCTTCAGTACCGCAGCTGAGCCCAAGGACCTCCGTAGCGAGTACACCATTATGTCATCACACGTGACATGTACCCAATCACCCCTCATTAAACACGCGACAACAATGGTCATCGAGTATTCCAGCGACGAACCATTTAAAACACAACAAAACTCTATAACATTTTATGTTAATGCTATCCGACCGTCTTGCATAGGTTTTGTTTATGTTTTGTTCTCGAAGCGAGGGGATTATGGTACCTTCTCTTCTTACGTCCTGCGTTTGTCGGCGAAGTCACATCCTTCCCAATAGCCACGTAGCCGGAAGCGCGTGACGTCTCTTTCCGGTGGCGTCGAATCGCGCACATCATGCATAATTTACGTATCGCCAAGTGTAAGTTTACTTTTAGAACCTTATTAAGTATAATATCGTATAATTTTATAGATATTTTTTTAAACATTAGATCAAATTGAATTTAATTTAACTAACCCATAATGGTGAGCACGTGGTCTAATGCGTCACTCTCATGTAGGACTTGATTGACAATGACAGCAGATAGATTGGGGTTTTAATTCTGGTTAGGTGTACTATGGTCAATGGGTGACTGCATACAAACTCAGCCCCGTTAATAGTGGTTGGGAGGACATGTTGTCGGAGTTAAGCCTCGTGTTGCTGGACAAACTCAGCCCCGTTAATAGTGGTTGGTAGGACAGGTTGTCGGAGTTCAGTCTTGTGTTGCTGGACAAACTCAGCCCCGTTAATACTGGTTGGGAGGACAGGTTGTCGGAGTTCAGCCTCATGTTGGTGTACTAACTAGACCTTGTTAATAGTGGTTGGGAGGACAGGTTGTCGGAGTTCATCCCCTAGTTGGCGTACTAACTAGACCTTGTTAAGAGTGGTTGGGAGGGCAGGTTGTCGGAGTTCAGCCTCATGTTGGTGTACTAACTAGACCTTGTTAATAGTGGTTGGGAGGACAGGTGGTCGGATTTCAGCCCCATGTTGGCGTACTAACTAGGCCTTGTTAATAGTGGTTGGGAGGACATGTTATCGGAGTTCAGCCTCATGTTGGTGTACTAACTAGGCCTCGTTAAGTGTAGTTGGGAGGACAGGTTGTCGGAGTTCAGCCTCATGTTGGTGTACTAACTAGGCCTGGTAATAGTGGTTGGGAGGACAGGTAGTCGTAGTTCAGCCTCATGTTGGTGTACTAACTAGGAGTTGTTAAGAGTGGTTGGGAGGACAGGTAGTCGTAGTTCAGCCTCATGTTGGTGTACTAACTAGGAGTTGTTAAGAGTGGTTGGGAGGACAGGTTGTCGGAGTTCAGCCTCATGTTGGTGTACTAACTAGGCCTTAATAAGAGTTGTTGGGAGGACAGGTAATCGTTGTTAAGCCTGGTGTTAGTGTACTAACTCAGCCCCGTTAAGAGTGGTTGGGAGGACATGTTGTCGGAGTTCAGCCTCGTGTTGGTGTACTAACTAGGCCTTGTTAAGAGCTTGTTGGAGGACAGGTTGTCGGAGTTCAGCCTCATGTTGGTGTACTAACTAGGCCTTGTTAAGAGTGGTTGGGAGGACAGGTAGTCGTAGTTCAGCCCCATGTTGGTGTACTAACTAGGCCTTGTTAGGAGTGTTTGGGAGAACAGGTAGTCGTAGTTCAGCCTCATGTTGGTGTACTAACTAGGCCTTGTTAGGAGTGTTTGGGAGAACAGTTAGTCGTAGTTCAGCCTCATGTTGGTGTACTAACTAGGCCTTGTTAGGAGTGGTTGGAAGGACAGGTTGTCGGAGTTCAGCCCCATGTTTGTGTACTAACTAGACCTTGTTAATAGTGGTTGGGAGGACAGGTTGTCGTAGTTCAGCCTCATGTTGGTGTACTAACTAGGCCTTATTAAGAGTGGTTGGGAGGACAGGTAGTCGGAGTTCAGCCCCATGTTGGTGTACTAATTAGACCTTGTTAAGAGTGGTTGGGAGGACAGGTAGTCGGAGTTCAGCCCCATGTTGGTGTACTAACTAGACCTTGTTAAGAGTGGTTGGGAGGACAGGTAGTTGGAGTTCAGCCCCATGTTGGTGTACTAACTAGACCTTGTTAATAGTGGTTGGGAGGACAGGTAGTCGTAGTTCAGCCTCATGTTGGTGTACTAACTAGGCCTTATTAAGAGTGGTTGGGAGGACAGGTAGTCGGAGTTCAGCCCCATGTTCCCATGTTGGTGTACTAATTAGACCTTGTTAAGAGTGGTTGGGAGGACAGGTAGTCGGAGTTCAGCCCCATGTTGGTGTACTAACTCAGCCCCAGCTTTTGTGGCGTTGCACTAATAATGGATTCAAATTTTTTCTCAAGGCGAACAAAATACAGCAAGTGATGGATTGTGTGACACAACACAAACTTAACCTATCCTAGCCTAACCTAATATAAAACACAATACGATCCAATGTCTGTGCATCATGAGATGGAAAGTTTTCGGTTGGTTCATGGTGCGAATTCGTATGGTCTGTGAGGCCGAACTAGGACTGCTAATGTATTGGTGGTGCCAAATTCATATTTCCCTCTAAAAGTTTTTTCTCTAAAGGCTTTTTCACCCTGAGTAGACGCGAATGCGGGTACATTTCCTAAAAAAAGATCCCTTCTTCACTTCTACTTCACTACCTTAGTTAATTCTCGTTGGTAACCCGAAATGGTACGAAGATGCGGTGAAAATAATTAGTAGTATCTGGGATCTCCTAAAAACGGAGTAAAAGGTAATTCTCGCTCTCAAATGTTTGTCTGTATTTTAATTGTAGGGATGATTTAACTGCAAGCTTGGCTCTTTTTTTATTTCAAATGTTTTAACACATGGGCTAATTAACCGGTCAATCCACGTGGTACATACGATAAAGGAGTTTCTAGAAGTGCACTCACATCAGTGTAGAGATAGAATGAGGTAAAACACCCCCAAGTGAACCAACAGAGATTTGAACTCAATCTCCTCGTTATTGGCCATCCACTGTTGCGAATCTAAGAGCACGTGACCACAGGTGTGGTCAACTAACTTGATCAAGAACAATATATCCAGTTCTAGACCAGAAGCAGGCAGCCATTGATCAATACTTATTAACTCGTGAAGATACACATTTTAAAACCTGGTGCAAAACATGATTCGTGTCTATTTTATATAATTTTGAAACCACTTTTATCAAACACATACAAAATTTAAAAAAGTTGTAGGCACAGACTTTATCTCGGATTTATCAAAAATATACATTTACTAAAAACTCGTAGGATTTGTGAAACGATAATGGGTGTCTACATTGTTGTAGAACATTACACCAAAAATTATAAATTAAATAAATATACAATGTTACTTACTCTATGGCATTAGGAACTAGGAACACTATTGCAGAAAAATTGAGAAAAGAGAATCAAATTTATTTTTAAAGTCCTGAATTAAAAAGTGTTTATATTTGATTGTAGTTCAAAAATTATTAGTTTTGTGGAATATATTTAAAAAAAAGATTTTTATCTTTAAAAGTACTACAACTTTACAATGGTAAGCTATTTTATATCTTAAATAGTTGCCGACAAATAATGAAATGTGTAAAGTTTCCTCCGTGTAAAGTACCCTCAAAGTCATTTTCATGAGGAAACGATATTTTCCATTTTGTTTATAATGATAAACAGTGTCTAGATATAAAATTTAATCAAAATTGTTAGAGTGGATTTCAAGAAAATCGATTTTTCTCTCTCTTTTTGCCCTTAAAATTTAGGGTTAGATATCTATTTCCAAAAAATTCCTCGGAGGGGCCTTATGAAAACCTCAGATAACAAGTTTTAGCCCAATCGGTAAGATTTTTTCGGCTCTAGCCCGAGCTACAAACAAACAGTCGGATAGAGAAACAGACCGCAATGCGAAAACCTCTTTTTTGGTTTCAGGGAGTCATGAAACATCGATATTTACCAAAATCTCAAGTTAATTTTTTTTGACGATCACAATACTTTCTCTCCGGGTTGTCGATAGAAAGTAAAATGGAAATAAATGTATAACAATTATCTCTTAACTTAAGATTATGTCCTCAAAGCTTAACTACAATGGCTTGAAATGGTTTTTTTTTAAACTCCATGGCGTGAGCCCGACAGCGAGCAATACAGACCGAGTGGCCGCCGTCGTTCCTAGGTACGTGGACTGCGTGTCAAGCTCATCTAGTTTAGTTTGCTGATGACAGAGTGTACCAAGGGTGGTCACTAAATGGTTTCCAACTCTTTCCCCATCAAATTCATGTACATTTCCTCTACATTCTGCCTTATTCATTCCTATCTTAACAGTGTAATCAAATACATATAACCCGGTTTGGTGGCTGCGTGGTCTAACGCACTAATGTGTTGGACAAGACTGCCGAGGGCGGGTAGATAGGGGATCGATCCAGGTCGGGTACACTGAGAGGGGTTTTTCCTAAATAGTTTTCCTTTCTCCCTCCACGCAAATTCCGATATATTTCCTCTAAATTAGGCCTTACTGTCCCTAACCTACTAGTGTAATTAGTACATAGGCATATAACCTGCACAGGTAGTAAGACGTGATGCTAAAAAATCCTATAGTTCGGCTGGGTAGTAAGATGGGATGTCATTTTTTTTAAATATTTTTCAATTTTTTTTTCAACTTTCAATATTATAAGTCCATATAGCTTTATTATATTTATAATAATTACCGTAAATTTATGCCTTGTTTTACCTTAAATGCCAAACATTGTTACTCAACATTTTTTAATGATGGACATTTGCACACCCTTGGCTCAGTTAAAATGGGCCCTATTCGGTTTTTATTATTAAGATATAGTGTATACAGCAAGCTTAGTCCAAATTGGTTGAACGTATTTATTTAACCTACCACCAACCCTTTTTTTTTTTCAAAAATTGTGCTCCATTTTAAACTCTAATTATCAGCGATGAACATCTTAATAAATGTAGCTCAATGCATTGCGGTACAGTTTGAATTCCGGGCATAATTATTATTACTCTTATTGTTATTATTTTTCAAGATTGTTGATCTCCATATATAAGTAATAAGAACGATTACTAATATTATTAGCTGTTCTATCTCACAGCAGCTTCATTCCTTTTGTCGGTGAAATTAGACCACCAATGCACCCTGTCCGCTGCCTCCTCCTTCAGTTCCCAGAATTTTCTTCTTTCCTTCATGTCATCTAATATTTTAATCCTCCTTCTTCTTAAGCTCCTATTTTCCTCCAAACTTTATTTCTATGACGTTATACAGAAGACAGTTCTCCCTAAGGATGTGTTTGACTCAGTTTGCTTTGCACAGAAGAATCACATCCAAAACGGTTCTATTCTCATCCATTCTTCTTGAGACTTCTTCATTTGTCACGCTGTCTGTCCACCTCCTGATTTTCTCAAGTATTCCTTTACAGCACCACATTTCAAAGTTTTCCAAGTTTTTATTTTCTATCTTCCTAAGCGTCCAAGTTTATGCTCCATAGTGTGATGCTTCAAATGTAGTATTTCCTCAGTGTCTTCCTCAGATCCAAACTTAAATTGCTGGTCAACAGTAACCTCTTGTTGAAAATGTACTTGGCCATGACAATTCTTTACCTAATTTCCTGGGATCTGCATCCTTATTCAGCAGACTTCCTGGCAGTAGGCACTTGAACTGCTCTATGTTTTCCAACTATTGGTTTCCAATTTTGATTTTCAGTGGCTTTTCATTCTTTTGAAATACCCATCACTTTTGACTTCTCAATGTTGATCTCCATGCCATCTTCTACCTATTTACATCAGCCGGTCCATCATTTCCTGCAACTCTTCTTTATTTTTTTGCCAGCAATACTAGATAATCCGCATATTTTATTGTGTTGATGACGTGTACTATCCTGAAATTGCTACGTCCTTTCAGGGTTTCTCTGACCATCCACTCACCACACAAGTGAACTTGGTGACAAACAGTATCCCTGTCTCACTTCTCTTCCTATCTCTACGCTGTTGGTAGCTCCTTCATTCAGCCTCACCTTCACTCGCTGTCCCCGGATTAGATTTGCAATCAGCCTTATGTCCCTCAAGTTTATGCCGATCTTCTCGAGTATTTTCATCAGTTTCTTCCATTTCACTTTATTGAATGTTTCTTGCAAGTCGATGAAACTAATGTAGACTTCTTCTTTGACTTCCAGCACTTATTTTTACGGGTTTCCCCCTGTTTCCGACACCACCCCACTTGCCAACAATTACATTGACAAGATGGGGAAGTTTTGGCTGATTTAATATGCGAGTTACAGGTTGTTTTCACAGACCCTTATCCTCGTTGCATGATCTTTAAATACATATGACTTGGTACCAATCATTTGTTTGTACAAAGTACACGGTTTGAATTATTCTGTAGCCCGACTCAGGACGTTCCCACCTGACAGAAGCGTCAGGCAAGGCCGCCTGTGAAAGGGCTAGATTTATTTGCGAGTTACAGGCAGCATACGCTAACCCTTATCCTCATGGAGTGAGGGTGATACAGTGAATTGATGAATTTTTTTTTAATATATATATATATATATATATATATATCTAATGAAGGATGGTAATGATTGATTGTGAAGTTGTGAATGATTCCTGAAAAGTAATTACATGTTTGATTAATAAATATACACTTTGTGAAGTATGAAAATGTGAAAGTGAAGTTGTGAGTGAATCTGTTGTTACTCCAATCTCGGGCGTTTGTACGTTCTTCGCTCATTTACGTCGTAGTCCCCTAGTGCACTTATGATGGGATTCTCATGGTTAGCTGATTTTCCGTAGAATTTAATTCTGAACTCTTGAAAGAGCTCAGTGAGTAACTTGTTCTGGGTCATGGCGTGGAGATGATCGATCCTTGTGCGGAAGTCCACTCCAGTTATTGTTCTGAGAATTCGATTTTGTACGGTCTGTAGTTTGTTGCGGTGCGTCTTGGCTGCATACCCCCACGCTACACAGCCATAGAGTAAGATTGGTTGTATAACGGCTTTGAATATTGTAAGCTTCGTTCGTTGAGTCAGTCGGGTTCCCTTCAGCAGAGGGTAGAGTTGAATATACACTGCCATCGCTTTCCTCGTGGTCTCAGTGACATGTTTCGCCCATGTTAGTTTATTGTCGATATGGATTCCTAGGTATTTAGTATCAGATTTGAACGGTATCTCCTCTTCGTAAAGTGTAAACTTGGCCGGTGGTACTTGCCTTTTCCTGGCTACGACCAGTGCGGTAGATTTTGCCGCATTGACTTTAATCCTCCACTTTGAGAGCCAAGATTCAAACGTTTTCAGGTATCGTTGTAACGCCAACGACGCGTAGTTTATATTCTTTTGTCTAGTGTAAATCAGAGTGTCATCAGCGAACAGGCTTACAGTCATATTTGTTTTGGTTGGGACGTCAGCCACGTAGATATTGTAGAGAAAGGGGGCCAGCACCGATCCTTGCGGGACTCCCGCCTCAGCTTGAACTTTCCCCGACAGTGCGCCCTCGACAGAGACTTGGAAATTCCTATCGCGCAGGTAGCTGTATATTAAGTGAACAACACCCTGAGGAAAATTGAGGGTTATCAGCTTTTGTATGAGACCGAGATGCCACACCCTGTCAAAGGCCTTTTCAATGTCCAGGAAGGTTGCTAATAGATATTGTCGATTATTAAAGCTGTCAGTGGCGTCCTCGACGAAATTTAGTATTGGGTGGATAGTTGAGTGGTCTTTTTTAAATCCAAATTGACAGTCCGGTATTATTCCGTGTTGATCTGAGTGTCTTTTTAGTCTCTTGAGAATTATTGTTTCAAATAACTTGCCTGTAGTACTTAGTAAGCTTATGGGACGCCTGTTCTGCGGAAAGATGGGGTTCTTGCCCGGCTTTGGTATCGAAACCACCTTGGCTTCTTTCCAGGCAATTGGGAAGTAAACTATGCTGAGGGCAGCATTAAAGATCTGTGTGAGATGAGATATCGCTACTTCAGGCATGTTCTTTATCAACTCACTCCGTATTCCGTCAAGTCCGGGTGCCTTGTTTAGTTTCAGGAGTTTTATTGCGGTTATGAGTTCCTGTTCCGTGACGGGGGATGGCAGGTCTGTTATTGGTCTTTGGATAAAGTTATAAACTGTTCTTGTGACATCTCTGTTGAAATTCCGGTCGTATATTGGATTGGGTTTGAACTGGTCCTCCAATGATAGTGCTATTGCGTTCGCTTTATCTGTATTGGTGAAGGCCATCCCCCGTTGCCCGTGGATGGCCGGCGTGCTTGGTTTTTTTGAGATCCCTTTGAGAACTTTTGTTAATTTCCAAGTTCCCTGCATGTTGACGGCAGTCTCGGTAACAAAAGTATTAAAGTTTGTGTTCCTTATCAGGTTTACAGTTCTTCTTACAATTGCCTTCAGTCGATTGTATCTAACCCGTTCTGTGGGAGTTCTCAATCTCTGCCAGTCCCTTCTTGCCTGCCTCTTTTGGGCTAGCAGATAGTTAAGTTCCGGGTGGCCGATAGTGTAATTTTGGGGTTTTTGTGTTTGCGTGGTGTTAAGCTTGTAGGTTTCATTCAGTGTCGTGGTAAAAAGGTCAATGGCCACATCAATGTCCTGCTCCGTATTTAGGTCTAAGTTCCTCGGTATGGCTTCTTGGAGGTCCGTTGAGTATTTTCCCCAGTTGGTTGTGAATATTTTCGGCCTTCGCCAGTTGATTTGATGGTCTAAGTCGACTTCCCATTCGCACAGGATTGGATTGTGGTCCGAATCGAGCTCTGGGAGAACTGTTAATGTGTCCGGCCTTATTTTTAAGTTGGTTAGTATAATATCTAGTATATCTGGTCTATTGAGATAGTTTGCAGGGTAGTATGTGGGAGTGTCTGGCGCCAGCACGTTGTAATCAGTCTCGCTTGCATGGTCCTCCAGGATCCGTCCATTTCTGTTTGTTAACCTACTGTTCCATATCTTGTTTTTGCTATTTAGATCGCCTCCAATGAAGTAGTTGTCAGATGACGTGACAATTTCTAAGTCCTGCTTCAGGAGTACTTTGGACGGCGGGTTGTATGCCGCCACAAAATTTATGTAACCAGATCTGGTGTTCAATGTTATTGTCGTGGCCTCAAGGTTTTCTGTATCATCGATAGCTGGTCTGTAGTGTGGTAGATGCTCTTTGACTAGGATAGCTGTCCCACCTCCCCTAGCATGCTGTCTGTCCGTACGATACACATTGTAGCTTGTAATGTTAAGTCGTTTGTCTGGTTTTAGGTTTGTTTCGCATATGAGCGCCAGGTCGACCCCATATATGCTTAGCAGGTCTTCGAGTTCATGCTTTTGTTGCATCAGTCCATTTGCATTCCAAATGAGGATCCTGAGCTGGTTAGTTACTTTATTCACCATTGTCATTAAAGTAGAAGTCGGTGGCCGCTTCGATGATGATCATGAGTTTGGTCGTCTTGTCCTCTGCGTGTTTGATTCTGAGCAAGTAGGGTTTGAAGTGTTTAATCAGACCACAAATGTTCATTTCTTTGAATATGGATATAATTTCTTTGAATTCAAACGGGGTGGATGAAGTGGATTGTTCCGGCTCCTTTGTCAATTGTGTGGTGATCCTTTTGTTCAACAGTGTAACTCTGTATGACCTTGGTGTTGCGTTAAGGTTGGTAGTCGGTACCGATTTACTGGGCAGGGGAGGGAAGGAGATCCCAGATACAGTCTCCGTTCGCGTCAAAGTAGGTAGTTTGTCTTGTTTTTGTTGTCTTTGTTCAATCTTTCTTTCTACCATCTTCAAGTATTCTGGGCATTTGGAGTAATTGGCTGTATGCCTGCCCCCACAGTTTACACAGTTTGCAGTCGTAGTGTTGTCTTTCTTCTGACAATCCGAGGTCAAGTGGGGTAGTAGACATTTGACACATCTCGGGTTGTTTGCGCAGTTGTTCTTGGTATGGCCAAACTTCTGGCACCTGTGGCACTGTAGTATGCGGTTTTGTGTCTGAACGTAATGTTCAACCTTAACCCTTGTATTGTTTATGGCAGTCTCTTGGAATATTTTGTAGTTCTTGTCTGTCCTCGCCAGTGTACAGACAAAGATTGGAAGTAGCTTTATGTTATCCTGTGAGTTGTGTTCTGTCTGTGTCTTTGCGGTAAATTGGCGTACGTCAGTTGTTGTATAGCCTAGCGCCAGTATCTCCTCTTTTATGTCTTCTACCGGCATGTTTGGTGGTAGTCCCTTAATTACAACCTTGAGGGGTTTGTCGCGTGGCAAAGTATAGGTGTGGTATTCCTGTCTCGGTTTTTTGAGAAGGGCTTGTAATCCTTTAAAGTCTTCAAGAGTGGTCGTGTGGATTTTCAGACCATCTTTAATATAGAACACCTTAAAGGGCCCTATCATGTCTGTTCTCATGGCCTTGACGATATTTGTGTAGTTAGCTGTCCCTGCAATTACAATGGGTGGTAGTTTAGTCTTGGAATTTTGTGTTCCAGTGTTGCTGGTTCCGCTAGAGCTTGTACTTGGTACGTTTGTAGTTTCCATTTGTTCTACGTTGTCTGAGAGATTCTCGTATTGATTTGAAACTTTAACCGCCTTAGGAGGTTTGTCCTCTGCGGCTTTAAATAGTAATTTTCTCTTGAGAACCGTTGCTGCAACGAATTCACTGTCTCCCCCTTCCTCGTCTAGTTGTTCTACATCAACGTCCTCGTCCAGATCCCTGGACCAGTCCTGTGTCAAATGCCTCTTTTGGTGAATAAGGTCATTTGGCGTAGGTTTGTCCATTCTGTAAGTTGTTAGCCCTGAAATGGGCCGACAACACTTTGAGCAATTTTTGTTAGATTTGTGGTATTTGTTTGTTTCTTGGTCTCAATAAGTAGTTTGTCAGGTTAAAGTCAGGTTTGTTGTATATTCACCTTTTCAATCGTTGAGTTTGGGCAGATTCAGCCATCTATTCAGAATAGGCCGGTACCTCAGCTGAGGTGTCCGGTTGGACGTCCCTCGTCCTAGCTCCCGACACGGATAAATCAAGTGCACTAATAACAACGTTTCGCTTCAACGTCCAAACGTAGACTGACTTCCAGCACTCTTCCTGAAGTTATTCTTATCATACCAATGGCATCTCTGGTTCCTTTTCCTTTTTCTGAATCCTAATTGGTCGTCTTCCATCATGTTTCTCTTTTCCTTTCCATTCACCTGTTGAGTATCCTTGCCACGATCTTCCCCCCGTGATATATAAGGCTGATGGTCTTGTGTTCACTGCATTTCTTAGATTGTTTTTTATGCTTTAGAGACACAGAACACAGGACCGAAATTATAAAATTATTTTCTAAAGGTAGGTATTAGGCCCTACGACGAATTTAATTGAAAACTGACCAAATCGAATGTTTTCATTTATTTAACCAATTTTCAACAAATTTTTTCTTGTTTATCAAAATCATTTAAACAACCTACAGCTAACTATTTGTATAGTCCAGAGCTTGGAATAAATCTAGCCTGGATAGGTCCAACTAGATACTTCATCTCCAAATGAGAGAAAAGGACCTTTTTTAAAAATTTCGGGCAGTTATAGTCCTGAAAACATGGGCCAAAGGAATATCCAAAATAACAACCAGTGATATTTGTGTAGCAATTTTTTGCTACAAGTCAAATACAAAAGGGCAAGTCAACAAAAGCAACACTTAACCAAGCTCACCGTCCAGGCTATGTACGAACTAATAACAACACGTCCTGCCACATTATCAGCCCGCGTACAACTTCCATCTCCGAGCCGAGAGTCAAACTTCGCCCTCTAGAGACTGCCGCCATGCTCAAAGCCAACCCAACGACCATGAGAAGAGAAGAGATGCCAGTTTAGAAGGAACGAGTTTTGTGCAAAATATAAAAGATCGTCCATGAAAATAGACTGCACTCTTGGACTTGGCTAGGAAGTAGTAAGACGAAGCCGAGGCTTCAAGGACCTATTTAAAATGTAAGGAGAAACTCACTTTGGGGGTATTGATATATTGTAATTATTCAAAATTCTCTTTCGGCGCGTTATTTTTATAAATTAGTAGAGTCCAGTATTATTCTTCGTTTTCTTGGAGATTGTAATAACTTTGAACTGCTTAACTTGTGAATGGTATTTCACATTTAATTTGATAATTTACTTGGGAGAGTTCATTAATAATATTATATCGTAATATTCAAAATTAGTAATATTATGCGTTAAGCTTTGTATTCATAAACATTGAATTAACTTTGAACTGCTTAACTTGTGAATGGTATTTCACATTTAATTTGGTAATAATTTACTTGGGAGAGTTATTTAATAATATTATATAGTAATATTCAAATTTAGTAATTTTATGCGTTAAGCTTTGTATTAATTGACATTGAATTAACGTTATTTTGCGTAACATTCCTATGGTATTGAAATTAAAACATTTACATTTATATAAAATATTTTCTTTTCGGAAATATCAATGTTTATACTCGCTCATAAGTTATTCGATATGAGGGTCAGCTATATAATTGAGGACTTAGACTCTTTATGGCTAATTAAGATTTGATTAAATGTATGGATTAGTTTTTGTCTTCTTAATTAAACTTTTGATTTTTAAGAGTAATATATAATTCTGTGGAAATTATGAGCTATGATAATCCTAATAATGCATATTTTGTGAAGGGTAGAGGATAGTTTTAAAAATGTCCTTGCTATTTTTTATTATTGATGAACGGTATTAATGTAATGTTTCGCGATTCTTACAAATTGTAAACAAAGGTCATTGGTGTCTATTGTTTCTATGCGTAACAAGTTTAGATTTTTTCTATATATATATACATAGCGTATAACCCGAACGGGTAGTAAGACGCGGTGCTAAATATTATTATTATTATATATATATATGTATATATACATATATATATACATATACATATATATACATACATATATATACATATATATATATGTATATATATGTTGTTAAAATTTGACATACATTTAATAAACTTGCTATTTATGACTTGCAATCTTTTAAATACTATATTCAAGCCATGTTATCCCTAGGTTTAGGAAATACCACTATTAATACAATTTTTTAGTTTCAACTTTAATTTGTCTATGTAATATTTATAAATGTCTGAAGGGCGACCGTGTTTTTTTTTTTTTTTCTCCCGCATCTAGGATTGAGTTGCGTGCTCTGGTGACATATTATATACCCAGCATGGNTATTTTTTTTTTTTTTTTTTTTTAATTTTTTTAGGGGGACCGTGTTTTTTTTTTTTTTTCTCCCGCATCTAGGATTGAGTTGCGTGCTCTGGGGACATATTATATACCCAGCATGGTCAAAACAGTAACTCACACCGCTCATTCCTATTTGTTTATTTACCTTTTTTTGAAATTAGATTATATATATTTTTTTATTTGGGCCCCTCTAATTTAGAGCTAGGGTCACATTTGATCATTATATACCTTTACATAAAAAAAATCAACATAATTGAAGCAGTTGGGTGGGCAAGTGGCCGTTGGGTGGACTCGTAGCCCCGTGTTCTCCGAAGTGTTTAATTAAGCGTTTATTTTCTTGTGTATGGCTAAATTGTTCGAACCCAGCTTATCTCAACAATATTTCAAATGTGTATATTAATTCGCCGTATCCACCAGAATATAAAACAACTGGTAAAACCCTCCTAAATTTAACTGTTCATAAGGATATTTGACGTGAGCTTTTTTTTAAATTAACACATTACCGTATTTGACCTGATAATAGCTGGGGACGCTTATTATAGCTGGAGTAAAAGTAAAGTTGTTAATAGTAGTTAGGGTCCTAATACTGGCTGGAATGACTTAATTGTAGCCTGGACATTCCAATAATAGTTCATCGGCCTCACACTACACAATTTTCCAAGTACCCCCCTTCCTGTTATTCAACCCCCCTGACCACAACTTCAGAGAAAGCTTTCCTAGTAATTTCCACACTTTACTTTGTGGAAGTCACTCACCTTATCGTTTTAATTTGTATCAATTTAACTATACCTAGTTGTTTTTTTGCAGCCATAGCTCCAAAAGTAGCTGGGAACTACAATTATTATAGCCAGGGTAAAAAATAAAGTTGTTCCTGCTACTATTAGGTACAAGACGGTATGTCAGCATAAGATTTTAGGACTTACAAAACAGTTTAAATGTAGAACATACACAATGCTCGAACCTTTGACTGACAATTTATTATTATGATAGGGGAAAAGTACTCGCTTCAGGACCCGATATTCGTCGGTTCAAACCCAGACAGTGTCGATTGATTTATCTTGAGGGACAAAAATACGTAGCACAACTTACTTCAGAGGGGAAGTAAAGACATCGGTCTCATGTCAATTGGGGTATGTAAAATAACCCTGGAAAATATGTGAAAATACCTTTTCTGGCAAAATTGGTAGGCCCTTTTACTTTCGCTCATAGAAATTCTCGTGTGCTGATATAATCAGTCGGTTCAGAAAGTGCACGTTAAATATCTCAAATAAATTTAAAAAAATAGATAGGGGAAACATCAATTCAAGCAATGAAACATTTTTCAGACCATACCGAAAAACGGATCTGGGAATCCTAACTCGGTAGTCAGACGCAACACCGATTGAAATAAGATGTAAGAGGCTTGCATTTAGTGGTAAGCTTGCCGTCTTAGGTTGGGTTTGTTACAAAAGTGTACTTTTGCTGATCAACTGATTTTTAACTAATTTAAACTTCAGCCGTTTTTAGTTCCCACGCCCCCTCCTAAACCCCTCTCCCTCAGATACACACGTGTGCAGGTCCCAGGTGCGTGCAAAGCACGCGGCCGGAAATAACACGAGTGATTCAGGTGTTCACAATACTCAGGAAATACCAGTGACAAACAGGTTCCTGGACATTCATTGAGCCAGAACACTTCTATCATTTCTTGGTAACGGGGATAAATCGTTTTATATTTATTGCACTTACCTTTTTTGAACAAGATTTGGTCGTTTTGACGAGCTGAGAAAATTAATCAACTTACAATATACATGTTGAAAGTATAACTTGTCTATCTTTTTACATTTACCAAGTATTTTAAGCAAATATTTAATTTTTATTCTTTTATTTTAAGAAAAAAGCTCATTTTTTTTATGTCCAGCGCTTAAGATTAGTTAGTAGCGTGTCTTCCTACTAAGCCAAGGGTCCTGGGTTCAATTTTTGGCATGACCGAAAGATTCATCAGTCGTTAGACGTGTGATTTAATGATTAATCAACTGGCTGGGTCTTGTGTATGATCTATATTTAACATATTCTTAAAATTGAAAAATGACACCTGGACACGGGAATCGAACCTGGGACCTTTGGCTTAGTACGTCAATGCTCTAACCATTGAGCTATCCAGGAATCATCTCGTGTTCAAAGTCATTCTTCACTCAAATTTTATAAGGCGTGTGCTGATATATTCGGACGGTTCATAAAGTGCACGTTACTTGCCTAAAAAATTCACTTTTAATGTTTTTTTATGTTTATTAAATTTATCCAAACCTTTGAAATTTCGAATCTTAATTAAGAATCTAGTTAAAATTCGTATTTGTTTCGCAAAACCTAAGCTTAATATTTGATACAATTGAATCGAATTCTAAATCTTAAATCTGAATATATTCCAAATTCAGATTCGATGGAATTAATTTCAAAATTTGAATTAATGCAAACCTTTTATAAATATTGGCATTATTATCCATATTTAAAGTATGGTAAACAATCATTCCAGGCAACTCATGTGGTCGTATTTAAATTTAAATTTAACTCACAAATTCTATTTGACTTGATCATAGAAAATAGTGATTTTCCTAACATTAATGTTAAATTTATTTTTTAAAAGGTAATTGATTTGTATTAGTGCACGAGTACAGATTTAATAAACTATCCAATTCGTATTTGACTCAGGCGAGCTTTTCAACTCGTAATTTATCCGAGTCACTAAGCAGAGATTTCGAATCAATTTTAAATTGAGGATTAGGTATTTGCACAGGCTTAATGATTACTATAATTTTTCGCTATCTATTGTTATAACATAGACATAAGGTAACGTTGTTTGGAGAGCTGTTCTAATTATTTCTTCAGGGCAGTACGGCTTTGTAGTGACGAAAAGTAGAACTACTTAAGGTGGGTTGTAGGGAACGTGAGAAAAGATAAGTGTTTCTGCAATTTTTATATCAAAACATTTTTTGACCAAAATAAATAAAATTTTGCTCCAGTACAAAGATATAGTTTAATTTTCTTCACATGTTGATAACAACAGTTGTTGAATATTTGTCATGAGCATAGCGCCACTAAATTAGAAACTTTTTAAATGAAGGGAAAAAGTTGTCACTTATTTCTAGGACACCCTTGAACAATATTCAAGAACTGGTGAGGTCATCATATGAATAAAATAAAAATCTATTTTTGTGCTGGAGAAATATTTAACCGATTTCGGCAAAAAAAAAGTTTTGGTATGAACTGCAAAAATACTTACCTTTTCTCGTCTCCCTTACATCCCCACCTCAAAGCACTACAATGTGAGGGGTGAAACAATAAACTAAATGGTTCCCCTAGCTCCGGGCTGCAATTCCCACTACCCATATGGGCTATTCGCACACGGTATGAATGGAAAAGGTAGCCTTTGAATGTAATATAACTGCAAATGCGTGTAGGGAAGGCTGTAAAAATTTAGTCAATAAAATCCAAGCACACCCAGACAGGAATCAAACTCCGACCTTCCCTCCCCATCATGGTAAAATAAGACAAGGCGAGATTGATGCCTTTTCGCAAATGCCCAACGGGGATGGGTGTGGTACACTTGTTATTTTCACTTTATATTTAGCGTTCCGTGACAAAGTTCCCATTAGGAATATCTGCACGTTTAAGGACATGGGATGAGAAACATAAAATTTAGTAAAACATACTACCAGCTTTGGTGGCTACATGGTCTAAATCGCTACTCTCGCAGTAGACTAGACTGCCAGTGATGGTGAGGTCGTGGCTCGATCCCGGTTGGGTGTAACGAGGGTGTTTTTTTCCTAAATGGTTTTCTACAATCTTTCTCCTCACTCAAATACGGGTACACTTCCTCTAAACTCAACCTTACTCATCCTTATTGCATTAGAGTAGTTGGTACATAAGCGAATAGCCCGAATGGGTAGTAAGACGTGGTGCTAAAAGAACACATACCCGAATTCACCTAACGTAAGGATGGGAAAACGCAGTGTAAAGCGTAACTGTGGAAAATACCCAAGGTGCATTCGACTGAAATTAGAACCAAATCCTGACCTCCCTGGTCAGTGCTGAGTACGGTGGTCCAGCTTGCTACCTTTGAAGAAACCTTGCAGGTTCGTAGCTAGTTCAAACGAAGTCAACTCTGAGCGTTTGTAAAAGTGTTGTACCCTTTTAAGTACTTGTAAAAACCAGAAAACTGCAAGAATTGCCCAACTTCTTAGATCAGTGATGCGTCTGAGTACTGAGCTAGAAGGCTCAGGTTCACTCTCCAGAAAGACCAAAAATATTTATAATTATGTAAATTGGAGAATCTTCCTTTCATAATGATGAATTTACTTCCTGGGACTGGATGTTACGTCGGTTCTAAAGTTAAGTTAGTCAAGTCTTGTACTGATACAATAATTTGGTTCAAAAAACGCACGATAGATATTCTCAATAATATTTAAAACACTTGCCCCGTGTTGAGTGTGAAAAACCCCTGACCTATATAGGTAGTTTACCCAAACAACATAAATGTTTACCTAATTGCAGACCTACCAGATAACAGGGGAAGTCTTACAGCAAGCAGATAGAGGCAGGTGGAGGACTTTGTCGTGGCTGGGCTAATCCCCAGAGGTCCCGAGTGCACCTACCACCGGAGATAGTTCAGACTAAACTTGTGAAATACCTGCAGTGGTGGCTAATTAGTCTAAGACTTTAAACTCGTATTGGTTGTGGTTGTCGGCGTGGTCGGGCTTAGTAATCCTTGTCAAAAACAGAAAGCTGTCTAGTGATAAACAACATTGTCATTTATTGGACATACAAAAATAACATCATTGTTATTGTTATTGTTAAACCTTGGAGTAATATAATAGTTATTAGGATTTAAATTATTTGCCATTTATTTTGTAAAGTGCGAATTAGCCTCTGTACAGGAAGAAAGTCCCAAACCCCTACCACATCTGGAACTTTGTTATGCCTAGTATATTGTCCCATGCCTAATTGGGCTAATGTTCATACTTTCTATATGATTTTATTTATAGACTATCATGATTATGGTCTGAGGCCGCTCTATAGCATCGCTGTTTGCCGCGCAGATCCGATTACGTGGTGGTGTTTGGTGGGAATTAAGTTGGTGGTGTAGATGATTATGGGCACGTACACCATAGTAGCGCACTAATCTATGAGCCGATGTATTATCCCAACTTCTCCCAGAAGCCTTGCGTGTCAGTCTATGTCATGAACCTAGAGCACCAACGGAAAAAATTACTCTTGTGTCTGTTATATGGACGTGTCTTGTGATTGATCCTGTACTAGTCACAAAGTGCCCGAGGACGAGCTGGACGCTACGAGCCAGGGAATTGGTGATCACTCGGTATTGTTACCAACCACCCGGTATTCTTCACGTCAATCGAGGAAAGATTATACACTATATTCGACAACTGTAACGTATTGAAACGCTCTGTAAATAAGAAGGAACCTAAACAAGTAATGTACAATTTTTGTGTTATTGGGTAATCGTTTAGTTAGTTATTTAATACAAGGGCTTATTTGTTTAGAATGGGTGTTTTCCTCGCAGTGTAAATTATGTATGTATGTATGTATTTATGTATGTATGTATGTATGTATGTATGTATGTATGTGTGTATGCATGTGTGTAAGTATGTATGTAAGTATATAAGCAGGTGACCTGGCGGTCTAGGGGTAAGGTGTCAGACTTCAATGCTGGCGGCTGGGGTTCGATCCTCGGTCCCGGCAAAGATTTATTTGATTAACAAACCCTTCCTTCACCTCTGACAAGACATTTTGTGAATGTGAGGAATGCCAGGCCTCCACCGTGGTTCGGATTCCACGTTAAACTGTAGGTCCTTCATTTCATCTCACAATCACCCTACCATTACACATTAGCGTAAGTGCGTATAACCCGAACGGGTAGTAAGACGCGGTGCTAATAATAATAATAATAAGTATATAAGTATGTATGTATGTATGTGCTAATAATAATAATAATAATAAGTATATATGTATGTGTGTTTTCGTCCCAAGAGATACCGCCTTGGGAAATAATATGTTCTAGTAAAAGTTAAACTTTTTTACGTGCCTGTACTGGTACAGTATTGAGTACAGCAGAGATGGTAAGTACATACACTTCAGGGATGGTCGTGGTGGTGGTATTTTCAGGCGGTAGAGGGTGTTGACTAAAGTGCAGATAGCGCTGTAGCACTTGTTTGGTATAAAGTCCATTTAGACTTGTCGTCAAGTTTTGAAGCGAGGATTTTTTCCATTTCCTTGTCCAACTCGGAGACCACTAGATTTTTAGCCGTTGCCACTTGTTGGTGGTGTTGCTTGTAATGGTGTAATGTTTCCGGGGACACCAATATAATCTTTTTCGTGTGTTCTATTATCTACTTGTTGAATAAGGAACCGAGGACACCGCTTATTAAAGGGGCTAAAAGTAAGGGCAGGAACGCTCCTTCTTTCTGAACGAGTAGTCGTCTCTTCTTCTTCCAGCACTCTCCTCGTTTGACCAGCTTGCACAACACCTGCTTGTGAGCACGTAAATGGTCTTCTACGCATTTTTCAACGGTACCCGCCCTTTTAAAGTGTTGTAGGCACACTCAGAAACAGAGTCAATCAGTTTCTTGTCAGCCGTTTTCAGCAAGGCGACACGTTTCTGCGGGGTCATGCGATGCATCGCACGTAGAAGAGGGGCTTGCTTCAGCACTTGGGACTCATGGTTATGAAATGATTTGTAACCGGGAAGTGTCGGTGTTTTTATAGCTTTTGCGTGGTAGGTGCACGAAGCACTCGAAATTTGTGTGGGTTCTATATCTGAACCATTCTGGTGTACCTTGCTTGAAATATAACAATATATAGCCGTGAGGAGTACTTTTATCATCAGCCTAAGCCTCTTGTAAAACACGGGGGGTTTCAGGACAGATTTGACGTGTAAAGTGTTGAGTCTGAGCTTTATCCCTGGGATTTTTAAATGTCACGATATAATGTGCATTTAAGGAAATGTCTCTTTGGCCCCTGCCCTGGTAGAATATATTTTGGGTAAGGTACATGACGCTAATATTTTGATGGTGGCATCCTTTGGTGAAAAGATCGATGACCACTTTGTTGGCTTCACGCATCAGGTCATCCAGGATAATTAGCTGTGGAGAGTCATTACAGGCGTAATTCATTTCCGGCAAACCCTTACAGAATATGACGTGGGCACTTGACCCGTCTTGTTCGAATCCCGGTTGCCATAAGGCATTATACCAGGTGATTTTTTTTATCAAATTTAACGCCAAACATTGTGTCCAAGTGACGGATAAAGTCGGCCACAAAATTTGACTTTCCACAGCCGGAAGGGCCGCTGATGATGGTCGAAAATTGATGTTTAAACTTGTCCATAATGTTTGAGACTGAGCTATAAGCTAAATGAACATGTATTTATATAATAGGAGGGAGGGATGGCGTGAACGTTAAAACTCAAACATAACAGTTTTTATCATATTTATTGACAACTATAGTTCACACCATGAAAAGTATACATTGAATATTTACTTACAAATATATCTCACACCTTGAAAAGTATACTTGTAATATTTATTTACACTAATCAAAGTCTTAGATTATAGCTCATGCCATGAAAGGTATATTTGGAATATTTATTTACACAAAAATAAAAGTTTATACAAATATATTTCATACCACGAAAAGTATACTTGGAATAATTATTTACACACAAATAAAAGTTTTAGAAAGGTGGCTCACGCTATGAAAAGTATACTTGGAGTAATTATTTACACACAAATAAAAGTTTTAGAAATGTGGCTCACGCCATGAAAAGTATACTTGGAATATTTATTTACAAAAAAGATAGTTATAGAATATATATTACACCTTGAAGTAAATTATACACAATAATCAAATATCCGAAACTATTATTATGCTTTTTATTGAGGAATTCTCCATCAAGATATCATATTCTGAAAATTGACACCTGGACACGGGAATCGAACCCGGGGCCTTTGACTTAGTATGCCAATGCTCTGACTACTGAGCTATCCAGGTATTGTCCCATGCCCAGGGTCATTCTTCACTCATGTTTAAAGCAGAGTCTATGATGGACGTGCGGAAATAATCGGCTACTAATGTGTGATTTTTTTATTAAGATCACGAGATATCAGATATATATATATATATATGTACAGTGGACCCGACAGACGTTGTCCTGCCCTAACGTTGGCTTTTCGTTTGGGTGGCATAATTGATTTCGTTAATAAAACAAATACTATGTAATCATCACAATTACAAACTCACAATGAACTCCAATTAGTGAGTTACACAAATATTACAAATTCAGGGTTTGTCAAGACAACATACAAAATAAAACATTTTTTCTTTCCTTAAAATCAACTATATTGAGACAATAGTACATTACAAATACTTTGTTTCACAGTAATGGCAATGCTTTCCCATTCCGTCTGTCTGTTTCTGAAACAAATAAATTTTACTTAGAATAGGAACTGCTAGACGCTTATACATACATGGTATCCATTATTAAAAATAATAATATATGGAATAGTGATCCCTACAATTTTTGAAATTTCAACCACAGCTCCACAAATATCTGCCGTATCGAAAAAAATTGCGAAGCTTGCTTACAAATTTGTATGCCGGTACAGCTAATTTTATTTTATTGACGTACCTTCAAATATGACAAATGTCAAATTACTTTTTAATTGTTTCTATTTTCATAGTGCAAAACATATACGGTTTTGGGCCTAGAACCTTTAAGGGCTTAAGCAGAACAACGTACCTATACACGTACCATCGATAAAGTATGTACACTCCGTCGAGATTGAAAGGTAGCAACTTCTAATTCACTGAGCCCGCGAGGCATGATATTCCTCCACACATAACTGTAGGATAGTTTGCCTAGCTACGCCCAACACCTAAATTAGAGAAGGCCTTAAGTCGTTAAACTATTTCTTGACTGTTGGGAAGGAGTGATTTGGGAGGGGTTATGTCTTTTAGCGATGCCAGAATGGTTTGATTTAATAAATTAATTTTACTTTGTTGTTCTGATAATGATAAAATTAATAACTAATAT
>CABEEJ010000402.1:37743-53832 GCA_901482245.1 Timema douglasi | reverse complement strand
CTCAAATAAATTTTCTAAAAAATAAAAATAAATCCTAGAACCCGATTGCAGCGCCACCTACCGGGTTCAATTGTGAATCAAAACCATCCATGGACCCACTCAAACACACACAAAAAATGTCATCAAAATCGGTCCAGCCGTTTAGGAGGAGTTCAGACACATACACACGTACAGAAAAATTATATATATTAAGATATATATAATTATCATTATAATCGATTCTTAACAGGGAAAATTCCCGTGATGAATGTTTGGACCAAAAGGTGTCACCACAACTTGGGCCCTCTGGTCTTCATGACACAATAGGTCTACATCACTCACCCATTTCCTTATCCAAGTAAATTTTCTGATAAAATATCAAGTTTTCCACTTCATAATTTAGGTTTATAGTATAATTTAAAATTAATTTTTAAAAATTCTAAATAAATCTCATGAGCCAACCGTTTATTTCACAGGCAGTGGTGTATGTGTATATGCACACAATTACAATTATTTATGTATCATTGATGTTTCTAAACGGTTATTTTTGGTGATTAATACTTGTGTCTATAGGTGAATATAAATAAATACTCTCTACGCCATAGAATATAATTATTTTATCTAGAAAACCACAAATATGATTAATTAGCTGTTTATATACTTTTTTTTGTTCCTGGTATTATTATATGTTCGGGCTGTATTAATTTAATTATATTAATTAATTAATAATAAGGATCATAGAATTTGAAGATAATGTATCTACATTCATGTGAAGTGAGAGTGAGGAACTATTTATGGAAAAAACACCCTCTGTACACCCGGCTGGGTTTCGAAACCAGATTCCTCCTGACGAGAAAAACAATACTAGACGAGGCTCATCAGTGATATCTAGTCCACTTACCTACCGGTGCAGATGTCTTCATTTTAATGCACGTAAACATTATTAAAAACTCGTTTGTATACATTTAAAATAATTATGAAGTAAAGCTGCCTTAAATTGATAATTGTTTTTAAAAACTTGTTCAAAAAGAGGTTTAATAATATCTATGAATTAAATTAAAACTTGACACAAATCAATGGTTGACCGAAATTTTACTATACATAAGGATCAAAACGAATATGAATCTGTCTATGTAAACAACTTAATAAAAAACTTTAACCTTTCAAAACTTAATCAAATCTTTCAAATACACAAATGAGAGTTAATGGCATACTCTTTAGATAATTCAACCAAATTCAGCTGGACTCGATGTATGGACTGGTAATGTGACTTATCTGGACATACTCTAAATCTGTATTTACAGTTGATTGTGTCTATCTAGCTGTTTTTAAAATATATAAAAATTTTGAAAAATCATTAATCAGTTGCCAACCCTTAAACGACCTTTTATTCCAAAAACAACTAGACATTGTTATTTGTAATGCAAAACGCTCCCAAGATACCCATTTGAAACCAAATAGCTAAAGTAATTCTAAAATTATTTCACGTTTTTTAAAAAATCAGTTGTAAATAAACGACTTTTTAATCAAAAAACAAATATACAGTTTTATTTGACATGTAAACACTCCCAAAATACTCATTTGGAACCAAATCGCTATTGCCATTTTAAAAATATTTTACCAGCCTCCTTGGTCTCGTGTTATACTAAACTGCCGAGGATCGGGAGATCGGGGCTCGATTCCAGTCGGGTGTACTGAGAGTGGCTTTTCCTAAAAAATGGTATCCCCACTCTATCCACGCAAATTCGGGTGCACTTCCTATACATTACACCTATCTCATCCCTAACCCATTAGTGTGATTAGTACATAGGCGTAGAACCCGAACGGGTAGTAAGACGCGGTGGGAAACAAACTGTGAGTGTGATGTTTTGGTTGTCTCTAAACTGTTAATACAACTTCACCTGAGGAGGCTAAGACATGCTTATGAAGTGATAAAACATTAATGAGGACTCGTTAAAAAGATTAGCAGTGTTACATATTCATTGAAGCGTGGCTGTTATAGAGAAATTCACGTGCAAGAATAGTAAAAAAATACTAATTTTAATTTTAAAATAAGAATAAAGTTTGATAAATTCATGTTGTGTTTATTAACTATAATGAGCAAAATTATTGGGACAGGAATTACTTGCTGGATAGTGAATCATACTATTTCATTTATGGGATTTTCAAAAGTATTCTCTAATGTATTGGTTGATGAGCCCAATAAAACTATTATAGAGGTTTAAGATATTTTATTTTTTTATTTTTTTATTAGACCAATGTTTTTTATTAACGCGTATTGGTAGCCATTCGGGTTGTACGCATGCTTTCAGTCATTGTGCTAATAGAATATTAATAAGGATAGTATACTTTAAGAAGAAATGTACCCGCATTTAAGTGGAGGAAGAGTGGGTAACCATTTAGGAAAAAAACATTCTCGCACATTTCGATACACCCGACCAGAATTCGAACTCCAATAGTCCCATCACTGGCAATTCATTCCAACACAAGAGTGACACAGTAAGCAATGCGACCACCAATAATGTTTACATATTCCCATATTCACATTATATTGTTTTAAATAGTATGACATTTTCATCGAGTGTTTGTCACTGCGTCTCACAAGCCTTTCGGGTTATACTTATCTGAAATATAAATAAATCGTTTGTGTTAAGTATGAGGAAACTGTACTTGAGAGAGAGTGCACCCTCATTTGCATGAAGGTTGAGTGGAAAGAGACTTGTAAAAAGCAACACCCTCAGCACGCCCGACCGGGATTCAAACTCTGATATACCTATTCCCGGCAATCCAACCTATTGTGAGAGTGACACCTTAGCCCATCCGATCACTGAAGCTGATTTCATGGTTGTTGTGTTCTTACCCATACCGGTGGGCACGTGGGCTAAATATCAAGTTTAATTAATTAATATTCAGCACCGCGTCTTACTACCCGTTCGGGTTCTACGCTTTAAGTACTAATTACGCTAATGGATTAGGAATTAGGAAGGGTGAATTAGAGGAAGTGAACCCGCGATTGCGTGGAGGGAGAGTGGAAAACCATTTAGGAAAAACCACCCCCAGTTCACCCGACCGAGATTCGAACCTCGATCTCCCCGTCCTCAGCAGTCGAGTTCAACACGACTAGCGCGTTAGCCAACTACGCCACCGAGGCGGGTAAATATCAAGTTAATGTAGCCTGGTTTACTGATGACGGGAAGGTCAAGGTTTACATAATTATTATTATTAGCACCGCGTCTTACTACCCGTTTGGGTTATACGCACTTACGCTAATGTGTAATGGTAGGGTTATTGTGAGATGAAATGGAGTACCTACAGTTTAACGTGGAATCTGAACCACGGTGGAGGCCTGGCATTCCCCACATTCACAAGATGTCTTGTCAGAGGTGAAGGAAGGGTTTGTAATCAGATAAATTTGTGCCGGGACCGAAGATTGAACCCCGGTCGCCAGCACAGAAGTCTGACACCTTACCCCTAGACCAACAGGTCACCGTTTAAATAATGATGGGCTGTACTGAAAGTGGTTCTTGATAAAATAGTTTTCTACTCTCCTTCAACGCAATTACGGATATCGTTCCTCTGAACTCAACCTTATTCATCCCTGCCACATTATTGTAATTAAAATGCAAATAGGCCGAACGGGTAGTGAGATGCGAGGGAAAATAAAAGTATGTTAATTATAATTCACCCACTCCACCCTCTACATATTCTGGATAAAGCGTTATATTTTATTTTAGCATCGCGTATTACTACCCGTTCGGATTGTACGCCAACAGCGCTGTAAATTTTGTCAAGTATTTTTTTTATCCTTTATTATATTTTAGTCCAGATTCAACTGGCTTATGAATAGTTCTTGGTCACTTGGTTCGATAATCGACCACAGAAACACATTTTCACTTCTGACAAGTGTATTGTATTACCACACAATAAACTAAAGAAAAAAAGGTTCGAAGTTGGGGAAGTTTGAATGGCTACAGACAACTCCCCTCTCCCCCTTTCCCTACTATTTCAAAATTGCCTTGGTGAAAAAGCTTTAACGTTGTTTAAACAGAGCTACAGTAGCCCCACGACTTCTTTGGTGCTGACTGTCAGCTCACCGCTGACAGCTAACAGTCGAAATTAAGGTATATACATACATTTTGACTGTCAGAAGTGACAGATGCTAAACACATGTTTTTGCAGATTATATGGTTCGGCGTTGGTCTGGTAACTTTTCAAAGCCCTCAGCTCTAGCTGTGAGCTGTCAGTCAGCACCAAAGAAGTCGTGGGGCTACTGTAGTGTTGAGAAAAATCTGGAAGTTAGAGTTTGTGTCGCTGAGGATAAGGTGAAAGTGGATGCTAACTTTCCGTTCCATTGAGAACCAAAAAACCTATCTTCGTCAGCGGTGGAGTGACTGGAAAGTCTTGGGATGAAGTTTTGGGTATGGAATGGAGGGTTGGGAGGGGGCGGGAGTAGGCATACAGTCTTCTCTGGCTATTATGAATGAAAACTCTAAGACAGGGACCGAACTAAGCCATCGCGTCGGTTCATTTTTAAAGTTAATCTTAACGTGATTTAATTAATGGAATTAATAAAAGTATAAATATTGATTACACTAAGTGTGCTATAGACAGATATGCCGAACTAATAAAGTGGAGGGAAATGGGGGGCGGATGTTAAGTATTTAGAGCATTATCTCTACATGATATTGAATATGAGTATTTGTTAATTACGGTTATAGATTAATCTACATATTATTTAAACTAAAAAATGACATCTGGACACGGTAATTGAACTTTGGACCTACAAACAATGTTTTGATAGCTGTTATAAAACTAATTTGTTACGTCTGAACAAAGGGGAAAAAATAAATTTAAAAATTTTGGATGAGAAAGGACATAAAAAGAGAATATTATTGTGGAGCGGGAAAGGAGGAGGGAGATGGAACATTGATGTAAGCATTAGGTGCACAAATGCACATATTATGTTAGTGTCCATTTTGGCACGTCTGTAACCTGAACCTAGCTAATACAGTAGTGGCTCTCAAATTATGTTACGGGATGCCCTTTTAGGCAGTCAGTGCCATTATTTTTTAAAAACTTTTTTTAAGTGCCACGTGAATTTATGAGTCCATTTTTTTACGACTTTAATTTGTTGGTTTTGTTTGGCTTCTCACGGCATACCATCAGGAATAATTGTACGTCTCACAGTTTATAACCGCTGCTGTAGACTTTTTAATAAGCCTTCACTATCTTGGGGTTATTGCAATAAACCTGGAATCAACTAGACTGATTGAATGAACAAAGCTGCATTTATTTAATAGCCTAAAGCTTTATGGGATTATTGCAATAAGCCTAAAAGTTATCAGGCTGATAAGCATATATAATATTATTTTCTAGTTAACCTCGCTCATTGTAAATTGAGGGTGCCTTTTGTAACAGGCCAGCTTTTCCAATTCACCTACGACATGTAGTTATATGTATGTATATATATATATATATATATATATACACACTTATAATTCGGAAACTATTGGTTTTATAAAAATAAATTTTAAATAATAATTTTTATATTTAATATGCCTTCATTTTTGAAACGCTAAGCTATTTCGTATCTTAAAGATGTGTGGCGATACGATAAAAATGGGAGGTTTCCTTAAGTGTAAATTACCCTCAAAGTTATTTTCACGATTAAATGAGAACCCTCATTTTGTTTTAATATTAAACAATACATGTATAAGAATTTTAATCGAGTCTAGTTTGATATAATCAATTTTTTCTATTTTCACCCTTAAGTTAAAAAAAATACTACCATTAATTTTAGGGCTGGATAGATTATTTTAAAAAAACTCTGAGAAACCTTATGAAAACCCCATATTCCAAATTTTATTCCAATTGGTAAAATAGTTTCATCTTTAGTCAGAGCTACAGACTGACATTATTTAAAAAACAAACACTTTTTTGGATTCAGGGGGTCATGAAATTTCGACATCCATAAAAATATCGATTTTGATTTTTTTGACAATTACTATTTTTTCTCAACCAGAGAGGTGTGAGAAGGTAGAAAGTAACATTATATATTAATATATTAACCTACAAATTTCATCTCACGGCCAATATAACTAGAAGGTGTTCTATATTTATTTATTTAACATATGCAGAATTGTACATACATATTAATGTAACTAAAATATAGGCTTTCATCTCACGTTGTATTATTTGTTCAAGGTCATTCTTAAAAAGATTTTCTAAAATTTTTTGCTAAATGGTTAGTAAATGGTTTACAACGTCTTGGTAAAATATTTATAGGGTCCACAGCTAAATAAATGTTGGTGAATTCTGCTTTACAAATCATATTCAAGAAACAGTTAAAATTGATAAAAATTGTTCAAACGGCAGCATAAAGATACCATGGAGTGTGTTTTTGATTGTTATTAAATGGCCGATGATTTAACACATTTATTATCGACTAACCCTTCAAATATGATCGATAAATAACCCTAACACAGTATTAGCCTTCGTTATCTCAGTGGTAAGATATTGACGTGCTACGTTGGAGGTTCCGGATTTAGTTCCAGATTTCAAAAGAATTTTCAAAAAAGTTTAATTATTTAAGTTCAATAACATATTATAGGTTTGAAGTAATTTCACCGACTTATTAGTGGTTTGGGCTTTCCAAATTTCTTCGTAAAAGAGTTTCATTGCCTTGGAATTCTTATTCCTTTTGCCCTTTACATCTCTTCTGCCATATTTAAATTTTTGTGATGCCATTTTTTAAAATAATAAAAATCTTCTTTCCATTACTATTATTACACTTCACACATCCCTAAAGACAATGAATGCAATTACTCTCAGCCACACTGTAAACAATCCTTTCATCAATGTCGCATTTGCCACACTGACTAGAAAACTGTGGAGATCCAGGTAACAATCCTTAAAGAGAGATGACGATGTGTCAAGGCGATAAGCTGTACAAACATGCCAAAACCACTAGCGACAGATTCATGGTTTCAAGGACCGACAGCTACGGACTTGGAGTGAGAAGAGATGAGTCTGCTCTACACTGATCAGGCCGTTCTGTTTCAGCTATTGCAAGGTTCTATCAGATATATTTTCAAAATCTGGGGGGAAAATATGAAGCATTTCAGCTCGTATCAGTTTTCATGAGTTTCAGATTGAATATTAATGTGAATGAAGTACCATTATAAAGTTAAAAGAAGACGGCATTCATTGACTTACTTCCCCCATTTATTACATAATTTTATGTATACCAAATAATTAATTGAATATTGAATTTATTTGGCAATTTTTTACGCAATTAATAAAAGGTTCATCGAAATAATATTTATTTCAATTAATAAACCTCCTCAAATACTTCTAACATTCCAAATATGAAACCTTCATTTCATTTGGTTTTTCTAAAAATTGCGGATTAGATGCCAAAATTTCAAACTTTGATTAAACATAGTGCTTAAAATATACATTTAATCTATATTTGATACACTGATCCAAGTTTGGTTTAAGAATATCTATTAATATATATATATATATATATATAATTATTATTTTATTAATTTTTGGTCATACACCCTTAAAATCCGTCAACAGGTTTCAGTAAGATAGCGCAGTAAAAATAAAATCTTGCTGAGAAGAGCGTCATAGATCCTACCTCCTTGAGGGGTTGCCCTTTTTGAGGCCTCTAACGTCGAACACAGGGGCCACTCGGTTTAAAAAAGTACTGAAGGAAGATCCTTAAAGATAAAACTAATATACTTGTCAATATAAAGTGAATCTGACGCGTGAAGATTATTATTCCGACCACTGCAACAACCTTAAGAGGTAATCAAAGAATTTAAATCAGTCCCGTCTGTACACCTTAGCAAGGGGTCGTGGGATTAATTCTAATTGTTTTATGTGAAATATAAATAAGTGACAGCATTAACGTAGTTTGAACACATTCAAATTAATACATGTTTATTGGACTATGCAGAGAGTGGCTTGTTATTAACGCTTTAAATAGTATGACCCTCAAAATGTTCAGTTCAAAATCTTCACATGCAAAATTGAATAGGAGGGTCGTGTGTTTCAGAAATGTCGGCGCTGGAATAAAACAATAACATTGTCTCGTATGTAAACAAACAACGAATGTTGGTAAAGGCTTAGGTCGGTTGCAAATAAAAGGTTTCAAATTTCTGGAAAAAAAATAAAGGGTGATTCCTAACATTTATATAATTCTTTTTTATAAATATAGGGTATTAAAATTAGTTTCCTTTACTTACGAGGGATTTTTTTTATCCAGCCCTTCTACTATTTTTTTTGTTTGTTTCAGTGTGGCTCTTATGATCAACTGAGTACACCCCTGCCCTAGATTGATTCTGGGTAGTGCTGACTCAGATATTCACTATCTGTGTAAAAGTCTGTCCTGGTATTCGGGTAGTAAATATTTAGATACTAATGCTGTGTGTAGTGTCAGACAGACAGACGTAGCGTCCTAGGCTAAGTCAATTTGTAAGTAGTGATATAGTCATTAGAAAGCGCGTGTTAAATATTCAAATAACTCATCAAATGTTAACTAGGTCAGTTATTTTGAATGTATACTCTTCGCTCAGATGTTCACTATACCGTGACAATTTCCCTTCACAACGATTAACAGTAATTAAAACAACTACATAATATAACCAAGTTCTAATTTTCAATTATAAAGATATATTAACCGGATTATTTGAGATACCGGTACATAATAATATATTGCATTGAAAGGAAGTTTGTATAATGAGCTTTCGAGTTTATAATAACATAGAGTTAGTAAGTATATAAAGGAAGCTCACAAACTTATACAAAAACATAGCAATTAACTTATTTTTCTTCGGTACAGGTTCAACCTGATTTGTCTGGGGGGAGGGGTGGAGGAGTGAATGTTTTCGCAAATAAGTCACGTAGGAAGGACGTAATTATAATCTCCCGATAACCTGTCCCCGTCTTGGAGAAACTTGGAACAAGAAACACGTGTCCGAGGACGGCGGGGCGACTTCACTCACGTGAGAGATGGATCGAGAAAAACCACGCAGCTCTTTCATAAACACACTGAAGAATGACCGGTGGACAAAGGCGTCACTCTCGTGAGAGATGGATCGAGAAAAACCACGCCGCTCTTTCATAAACACACTGAAGAATGACCGGTGGACCAAGGCGTCACTCTCGTGAGAGATGGATCGAGAAAAACCACGCCGCTCTTTCATAAACACACTGAAGAATGTCCGGTGGACCAAGGCGTCACTCTCGTGAGAGATGGATCGAGAAAAACCACGCCGCTCTTTCATAAACACACTTAAGAATGACCGGTGGACCAAGGCGTCACTCTCGTTAGAGATGGATCGAGAAAAACCACGCCGCTCTTTCATAAACACACTGAAGAATGACCGGTAGGCCAAGGTGTCACTCTCGTTAAAGACTGGGCTGCCTGTGACGGAAGAGGTCAGGATTCGGATCCTTGCTTGGTGTACTGAAGTGTTTTGTTTTTTCCTAACTATTTTGACACTCTTCATACACACAAATGCTGGTAAATTTCCTTTAAAAGTGTTCAAATGAACTTTGAATTGATCATATCATTTTATTATTTTGTTGGTAAACAACTTGCACGATTTTGGCGGCCGCCTTGGTCAGCGAGAAAGTTTCAATCGCTGTCAGGCTAAATGGTTTAAAATCTACTGGTCTGTGTCATTTTCTGGGACTATCTCGCTATTCTGTCTAAGCTTATCCTCCCTTTTGCCCTTCATCTAAAACTACCCTTTGTCATGTCAATAAGAAAGAGGGGAAAGAAAACTACGAGACTTCTTATCTTTAAGGTAAAGAGGAAAGCCCGATGCAAGCTCTCAAATATCTTAACATTTTCTGTGAGCCTATTAACAAATTACTGCATTTGTTAGAGGAAAGCTAAATCTGGCCCCCTTTTTCATCAAGCCTGATCTTATAGCTCCGCAAATATGTTAGAAAAGTTGTTGAAAATGAGCTAATCTCACATTTTCATACCCTTATTTATATTAATCAAACTCAACATATTTTAGTGTTGTAAAAGAAAAAGAGCCCTGTTGGAATCTTTTGAATTTATTTTTTTGTGAAACATCTTTTGAAATAGCGCATAGTCGAATTAAATATTACGTTATAGCCGAATGCCTGCGTGGCTATTTCTCGCCTATCGAGGTAACCTCGTTAGTAAAACTTTAGTTTTGAAATTGGCATCGTTGGGGACCTTCTTTAACATTTTCACCATTGTAAAAACAGCTTTGACGTATTTATTGTAGTTAAATGAGATGTTGATAATAAGTGATTAAAAACTTAATGAATATTGTAGTATTTTTACTTTCTCTCGACTCCTTGGAGAGAAAGTATTATGATCATCAAAAAAATTGGACTCAAGATTTTGATAAATGTCGACGTTTCATGACCCCATGAAACCAAAAAAGTTGTTTTGGCATTGCCGTCAATCTTTCTGTCTGACTGTCCGTCTGTCTGACTCGAAACTATTTTACCGACTGGGCTTTAAAACATGTCATCTGGGCTTTTCATAAGGTGCCCCCGAGGAATTTTTGAAATTATATATCTAACCCTATAAAAGGGTAGTTTACTGAAGGGCAAAAAGAGAAAAAAATAATTTTTCTCGAAACTTGCTCTAACGATTTTGATTAAATTTTATATCTAGATACTGTTTATTATTATAAGCAAGATGACAACTCTCATTTTCTCATGAAAATTACTTTAAGAGTACTTTACATTAAGTGCATTTTCTACTTTAATCATTTCTCCGCAACTATTTGAGATACAAAATAACTTATTGTTGTAAAGTTGTGGTACTATTAAAGATAACAATCTTTTATTTGAAGTATATTTTTATAAAATCAAAAGTTTTTGAGCTATAAGAAAATATATATACTTTTATGTATTTGAAAATGGATGTAATTCTTATGTTCTTTGGTGGATGAAGATATTTCTCTTTTCTCAATTGGTCTGTAACAGTGTTCCTAATTCCTAATGACATAAAGTAAGTAAGTAACAATGTATATTATTTCATTTATGATCTTTGGTGTAATGTTTCTACATCAATGTATAGCCGTATTATTTCGTTTCACAAATCCTGCGAGTTTCTAATAATTAAGATCTATTTTAAGTAAAAAGCGAGAGAAAAGTCTGTGTGGTGCACCGTACCATTTATTTTTATATAACAATGAAATTATTAAATAAAGTCCACAACAATATTTTGAACAATAGTTTGCTAACCAAACGGGTACAACTCTTCTAACAAAAAAATAATATTCTGAATATTGAAAAATGACGCCTGGACACGGTAGTTGAGCCTGGTACCTTTGGCTTAGTACGCCAATGTTCTAACCTCTGAGCTATCCAGGAATCGTCCCGTGCCAAGTGTCATTATTTACTCATATTATAAGGCATAGTCTATGATGGACGTGCGGGAATCGTCAGCTATAAATGTGTGATTTTATTAAGATCACGAGCTATCAGATAACGCAGCCCCCTTCGACTCGGAGTTAGCTTCATGCTGCCACTTGTACAATTATTGTAATTTTAAGGGATTGTATATATGCGGTGCTTAAATTTTTTTTTACTAGCAAGTCTTACTATTTTATCATGTTATACGCATATACTCTAATGGGCTAAGAATGAGAAAGGAAGCATTTTAAAGGTAGTCTACCCGCATTTGCATGGAAGGAGAGTGGGAAACCCCTTAGGAAGTACCACCCTCGGTAGACCCGACCTGGATTCGAACTCCAAACTCTTCGTCATCAGCAGGCCATACTATCATGAGAGTGACGTTTAAGACTATTCGGCCACCTAAGCGGGTAAAAAAAAGTTATCAATGACTAAATCTAAGGGGTGAGGTTGAGGAGGGTAGTTTAGAGAAAGTACACCCTTAATTAGCGGGGAGAGGTGATTGGGAACCCACAATGATGCATCGAACCTGAACCCCCACTTAAGGGCAATCCGGTGTACTGCGAGCCCGACGCCTGACTTGTAACATCTTTGTATATGCTTGTAATAGTATTAGAATAAAAGGGGAGAGAAGGGTTCTACTCAAAGTTTCCAAAAATGTCATGGAAGTATTTGAAGTATGAGTGCAAGGGGTAAAATAATTGCCTGGAATATACTTTTTTTCTTTCAAGTGACCACCAAATAAAGTGTTCCCTGCCCCAAGCCAAGTTCCCATCTTCGCACGAGGCAGGGATGAGAGGAAAAGATGGCGGGACATTCCCGGAACACGCCCCCTCCCACAAGATCAGGTGTTCCTAGTTTGACAAACACGCGGCGCGGTTAGCGTCCTCTCCCTCATGACGTCACACAAAGGGTGCCGCCACCAGGGTGTATTTCGGGCATCCTTCTCTCACTTCCCGACGCCATCATTCTAAACTGGCAGCATTCCCTCCCCCTCAGTACCCGTTCCTCCAGAAAGCGGTTATTCTTAGAACGACTACTCTCGGGCATAGAGGAACAGCCACCTAACTCCAAGAAAAACAAATTATGTGACCATGACTCTATTCTTTCAATATTATTATTACTAATACTTTCTAAGGCTCTTAATTTCCATCATTGTCTTTCATTGAAAATTTTTCGTTTTTAAATATTTTTCTTTGGAAAATTATCCACCTTCTTAGGGGTAACAAACCCAATTGACATATCCAGAACTTTAAAGTTTCCAAATTAGTTTAATCTCTCCCGAGGACGTTAACACCAGAAACATCATCAAATGATTTAAATAAAGTAATAACAGCGATTCCAGCTCTCTTCTAAGACTCGTGTATCTATCTATACGAGCGCTTGGTGTTTGAATCTGCCACTAACATCAGGTCTGCTTTAGACCAGATATGTTAATACTTTGATATCGTATTCCAAAGCCAATATAAATTCCCCCCTGAGATTCAATGATCTGACATTTTCTTATTGGAGATACACCGGGAAAAGTTTAAGGTGGGATGGAAGGGGAGGTGAGAAAAAGCCAGTGCTTTTGCAGCTTTTATGACAACACTTTTTTTGTCCAAAATTAGTTAAATATGTCTTCAGTACAAACAGAGAGTTTAATTTTCTTCACATGTTGATATCAACAGTTGTTGAGTATCTGTTATGAACATAGCGACATTATGTAACCAACTTTTTAAATTAAGATAAAAATCTGTTCTTAAATTCCAGGACACCCTTGACCGCTATTCAACCACTGATGAAATCACCATGTGAAAAAAATAAAACTATTTGCTTCTACTGGAAAATTATTTGATTTATTTTGACTGAAAAAATGTTTTGATATAAAAACGGCGAAAACACTGGATTCTTCTCGCGTCCTCTTCCGTCCCACTTTAATCTTTGTCCAAGACCTTCCCTGAGATTGTAGGCCCATTTCATAGTCACACACCTACCTATACCGAAATGGAATGGGCCAGTCTCATATGAAACTGGCCCCAAGTGGCACAAATTCGATTCCGGCTGGTGCTGATAAAGATAGTTACTGTTTGTAACTGTCCTACTATCCTATTAGTGCATATCAATTAAAACGGTTTCAGCATATTTCAGCATAAGCTTGCACAACGTCTGAAAGCGGTGTGTTGCTCGCCGATGTGAAGGGGCATGTAGGGATTGCGAGACCGACGTCTCAAACCACGTTAATAATGGTTACTCTCTATTAATATATAATAAGTTATAATGTATTCTGTCTAACTTGATCACCGAGGAAAAATATAAAGTTCAAATTAAGGGAGAAATTACAGGAGATATTTTAACATGAAATCCAAAGATAAATCTTAAAACCGTATTAACGATAGCAAAAGGACCAAAATTCTTAGCAAGATGTGCTCAGTATTATTTTAATGGAGTGATCGAGGTCTACTGTAAATATTTTAACTTGTCCGTAAATATACTTAGTAATTATGTAAATATCTGTGCGCTTTGTATTTAGCTCAATCTTATCTTTTGTGACATATATGAATTAGTTTTTAAATATATTGTTAGTAGGTCTACATAACTACTATGTTTATACATTATATTATGTAAATGCTCAAATGTAAGAAAAGTCAAGGCCTTAACTTTGCTCGAGTAAAAGATAATAATTACATAAGGAGCTGTAACAATGTTTAAAGCATTAGGGTTAGTGTCCTAGTTTAAAAATGTTTGTAAGTCGTGCTATGATAAATACCTGGTTCAGAAAATAAGTATTTTTAACACTTTTCTCGGGTTCTCTTCCCCTTCCCTTCCAAAATAAAAAAGCTATCCAAGCTCAACACCTTAGTACAGCCAATAACGTACGTGCCTGCCTACTAATCTCAGTGTTCCGTGTTAGATCCATGAAAAGGTAACAAATGTAACAATATTTATTTTAGCACTGTGTCCTACTACCTGCTCAGATTGCTCGCTAACGAGGAAGGTTGAATTTAGAGGAGATGTACCTGCATCTGCGTACAAGGAAAGTGGAAAATTATTTAGGAAAAACCACCTTCAGTACACCCGACAACGATTCGAACCCCGATATCCCTGTCACTGGCAGTCTAGTCTAATACGAGCGCAACGCCTTACACTATGCGGCCACCAAAGCAGGTATTACTAAATGGAGTGTTAGCTAGGACAAGTTACACTGACACTAAAATGGGATAATAAAACGCAATAAAAAATTGGCCAATGGCACACAATGAAGCTGTTTACATTTTAAAAAATGCTTAGTACCTCGTCTTACTACCCGTTCGGCTTATACGCTTAAGTACTAATTACCCTAATGGGTTAAGAATTGGGAAGGTTGAATATAGAAGAAGTGAACCCGCATTTGCGTGGAGGTAGAGTGGAAAACCACTTAGGAACCCCCCCCCCCGGTTCACCCGAGCGAGATTAGAACCTCGATCTCCCCGTCTTCGACAGTCTAGCTCAACACGTAACCAGTGCGTTAGATAAATACGCCACCAAGGTGGGTTACATTAAAAAACTACAATAACATTCGTTTTGAGAGAGGATAATAAAATACAATGTTAAGTCCGTCATCGTAGTCTACTGGAACTTGAGGTCGACATCAGCTCTTGAGGGCCCTAGTTCGACTCTGTGAGCAAGCACCTAGATTAAGTTAGTATTTTTTGTGTATAGATTCGTTTTCATACGAAGATAATAGGCCCTACGCTTTTTGTTGTTAAGGTTATTATGCAACACAAATTTTATTGCACAATTTTAAAAAGTGTATATATATACTATAAACAGTGATTCAATTATTTCAAATCATTACAGCTCCACGACCTTTAAGGAGTCCAAACTTGCTATTTTATGCTTTTCATGTGCCATTGTAAAGATAAAGTAATGTATGGTGCTAACATTTAGTATAACTAGACATTCATATGAGTTGCACACAATGATATATTCATAATATATATTTTACAATCTCTAATATAACACCTTCTTCGGTGGCCGCATGGTATGAGGCGCTACTCTCGCAATAGACTATATTACCTAAGACGGGGAGATTAGGGTCCGATCCCGGTCGTGTTTACAGAGAGTGATTTTCCCTAAATGATTTTACACTATTCCTCCACGCAAATGGAGGTACACTTCCTCTCAATTCAACCTTCCTAATCCCTAACCAATTATTGCAATTAGTACATCGACGTATAACCCAAACGGGTAGTAATACGCGAGGTTTAAAAAATGAGTAGTATGACGCTTTCCACCTCCAATCAGGACGTGCAAACGGGGCCAAAACAGTAGCGGATTTAGGCTTAGGCCCGTGAGGCCCGGGCCTAGGGCGGCAAATTTTGAGGGGCGCCAACGAATTGTTCTGGAGAAAGATCATTTTCCACTCTGAAAAGAGTGAAAAGTTATTTGCCTGCAATTATGAAACAAGACAGACTAAATGAACTTGCATTACTAACCATTGAAGCACAATTGGTTCAAGAAATTAAGTATGAGGAGGTCATTGATATTTTCGCACGGACGAAAGCAAGAAAAAAAATTATTATATGATTAATCAGATAAAAAGAATTTATATTTTAATTACAAGCAATTTATTATTAATTCTATATTTAATTGTTATGTTAAAAAAATAAATGTTTAATTTATACCTGAATTAGATTTCTTATTATTATTGTTATTATTTTCATTATT
>CABEEJ010000402.1:20335-37388 GCA_901482245.1 Timema douglasi | reverse complement strand
TATATATACTGTTACAAAAAAAAAAGGGCGCCATATCGTCTCGGGCCTAGGGCGTCCTCAAACCTAAATCCGCTACTGGGTAGAAACCTCAAAGATTTAAACGTAACCGTTCAGCGGGGATGGAACGGGCGCTGCTTCGTGGGTGGGAAGATTAGAGAAGTGAATAATTTAAGAAACCATCCCTCGCGAACGCAAGGGGCTGGATAATTGGTTTAGCACTCGCAACAGCAATTACATCCTTTCGTAGCCTCGACATTTTCGATTTGCCAATTAAATTTAAAAACTTTCCTTAAATTCGTTTCTTTTTTTAATATTCCGCCGAGCGCTTCGCATTTAGGAAGGAAATTTTATTTCCACTGCATCGAGGTTTTTCCTCCCCCGCGTTTTCCAAGGTTAATTTCCTGTTCTACCTTAAGAGTGATTAAGAGCTATAGTCGAATCGCCTTAAGAAGTATCTAATCGAATACTTATTCAACACTCTTTTTCCCATTAGCAGGTACGTTTGACACCATGGTTTTTAATTATTATTTTAGTATCGCTTCTTTCTAGGCTATACGCATTTAGGAAATCCCCCCTTAATACACCTAGCCGGGATTAGAACCCCTATCTCCCCCTTAACCGGCAATCTAGATTGCGGATGCCATAACTTAAGGATGCTGCCTACCTGTGACGTCACGGCCTGTCAAGATAGGATTCTACGTGATAATGAATTTACGTTTTACTCAGCGAGTTTTAAAGAAATAACGTTGAAACAAAAATCATACATTCTTAAATAATTATAAAAATAGTCCTATATTGTCACAACTTTTTTTTTTATCTTGAAGTAGTTTTTTTTTTATAAACGTATTTCTTATAAATCCTCTACATCGTAGGTTATTTGTCTTGGTCACGAAAATGGCCTGTAAGAGTTTCCTGCCAGGATTTAGATTAAAAATGTCCGTGGTAGCATATGTCTATTTAGAATAGTAAACAAGAAAAAGTTAACATTAAAAAGAAAGTCAATGTTTTCTAGGCGGCAAATACTAAAGGGACTGTGAAAACTTGTCAGAGGAAGAGGGTAAGGGTTATCAGCACATAGACAAGAGCCCTCTAAGGGTGAACTTCTAATGTTCTTACCTCTCTTTCTATTTTGTCCATTGGCGTCTAAGTGTGATAGTGCTTAGACTGCTTAGGTCGATCAAGTTAAGATGCAACCAGCTTCGCAAAATAGCTTGGAAATTTCCAAGTAGGCAACGTCGTTAATCTTAGGAATTGGGATTAAGAGAAACCCTTAGAATAAGTTCACCCCATTAGTGTGGAAAAATAATAAGAGAAGACTCCTACAAGCAACAAACAGAGATTCGAACCTCAACCTGCCGGTTTCCGGCTACTCATATTAGATGAGCATGACGTTTTAGTCCACGTGCCTATCAGTGAAGATGTCCGAGTCTGCTGTTCTTCCTTCCAGAATCCTGCCTTAGTTGAACGGCCGACGCCCCGACGAAAGTGGCCAGGTGCGTAGTTTGCTGCCCTTGAGGAGGCCGCGTCTCCACAAACAACTGCCATCAGCTACTGCTAATTCCCACCAGGTTCATGAATATGCATAGTTCCTGAGAAGCAACGAAGGTGCAGGCAGGTATTTCAAGGGCGGCCGCTCCACGGGTGTGCCCTTATGATCGCCAATATTACTTATTACTTAGTATTCGGACTAAAAAGTGTTGAGAGCTCGTTTCACCCCCACGTATAACACCTATACCACAACTTTTCATACTGATGGATATTTCCGGCAGTTAGAAACGGGTACCAGATCTACTTTCACGTACATCTCAAGACATGTAATCTGCCACAGTCATTATTTTATTTTATATATTATGAATGTTGATAAGATATATATATATATAAAAAGTGCTACGAGCGTCCATTCGTAATATATTTTTATTTATTTATATAATGTATTTAACGTGCCCTTTCTGAACCGACTGATTATATCAGCACACGAAAATTTCAATGAGCGAGAACGAAAAGGGCCTGCCAGTTTTTTTGGAGAAATGTATTTTCACATATCTTACAGAGTTTATTTACATGCCACAATCGGCAAGGAGCCGACGGCCTTACTTCCCATACAAAGGAAGTTGTGCTACGGATTGTCAAAATCCGTTGACTCCGGTTGGGTTTGAAACCACGAACATCGGGTACTGGGGCGAGCACTTTACACTAAAATCACCCAACTCAACAATTCGTTATAAAATCAAGGTATAACTTAGGTAAGTAATATGCCTACAGCTCCAACCAGAGGTTGCCCTGTGGTGAGACTTACGGTAACTTTTTCTACTTAAAAAAAATTGAGATTTAAACCAGTGTTACCGTTCTATCATATTTTAAAAAAACACAACAAAATTTAAAATTCAAATATTTTGATATTAAAAAAAAACTAAACCTAACCCAACATCGCTTTTATCAAATGAAGGATTAGCTTCGGTGTCCGCATGATTTAAGGTGCTACTCTCGAAGTGGACTATACTGCTAATGACGAGGAAATAAAGGTTCGAATCCCGATCGGGTGTACTGAGGGTGGTTTTTCAATATTTTTCCACCTTCCCTAAATGCAAATAAGGGTACATTTCCTCAAAATTTGACCTTCCCAATTTCCAAGATCATTAGCGTAATTAGTAAGTAGGCGTGTATACCGAACGGGTAGAAAAAAACAGTGCTAAAAAAATCCAGAGTGGCTAAAACTTCACCTCGATATGTTTACTGGTATGAGCGTAATGTTGTATTACATTTTACCCGCCTCGGTGGCGTAGTTGGCTAACGCGCTTGTCGTGTTGAGCTCGACTGCTGAGGACGAGGAGATCGAGGTTCGAATCTCGGTCGGGTGAACTGGAGGTGGCTTTTTCTAAGTGGTTTTCCACTCTACCTTCACGCAAGTGCGGGTTCACTTCCTCTAATTCAACCTTCCTAATCCATTAGCGTAATTAGTACTTAAAGCGTATAGCCCAAACGGGTAGTAAGACGCGGTGTTAAATAATAATGTATTACATTTCTCGGTTAATCGGTCTTGAGCAGGAACGTGTCATTTTCAAATTCTTGGAAAATATTTTATTTAAAAATTGACTACGCATCATTGCTTGTAACAACTTCTTTTCACCGCATCTTACTAACTGTTTGGGTTATACGCCTATGTACTAATTACACTGATGGATGATGGATTAGGAAGGTTGAATTTAGAGGAAGTGTACTCGAATTTGCATGGGGAGAGTGGGAAGCCCTTTAGAACAAAATAGACTCAATACACCCAAACCTCCTTCGGTGGCCGCAGGGTCTAAGGAGCTACTCTCGTAATATACTAGATGCCAAAAATGGCGAGATCGTGATTCGATCTCAGTCGGGTGTACTGAGGGTGGTTTCCCTAAATGGTTTCCCACTCTCTCTCTACTAAAATGAGGGTACACTTCCTCATCCTTAACACATTAGCGTAATTAGTACATAAGCTTATAGCCCGAATGGGTAGTAGGCAGGGGTGTAGTGGCCCGGCGAGACACAACAACTAGTCTGGGGAGGGTGGCGTTGGGAGGGGATAGCTGTTACTTCTGAGGCAGATATTTCAATATCATATTTAGCAGAATCCAAAAGTTTATTTGTTAAAGGCTTATTATTGCATGTACTTTTTTATTTCAATTATTTTGTAAAGTGCATGTTTGATATAGAGGTGTGCTTTTATTACAAGTTGTGTTCATTTTATAAGGTAATTTTTTTTTGTAAGATTTAAGTAAGTTTTTAGCATTTCTATGTCATAGGTGATTTTTTGCACATTTTTAAGTCATCAAACTGCGGGCCCTAATTATTATTTTCTACGACCAGTGATCTCTACAGAATTAAAATACTCGTCCCCATGAAACTTGAATGGCCCGCTAGATCGTCCCTTTTTATTAATTCCTATCTCCGTTTGTCGATTTAAAAAAAAATGCTTTGATACTTTGAACGTTTTGAATGCCAAATGCACGAAAGACTCTGCTAATGATGCGTGAAATGATAATCATAATTATATTCCGAGGTTGAATATGCGCACGCTGTGACGATTGTCAACTATTGTGATAAGTCGAAATTTAACAGTCTGATTAATGTTGCAACGTACGGTAGCACTGCTGCATCACGTGTTTAAACGAATAGCAAGTGGTAAAAGTTGTGCTTGGGTTCGTACATTGTAGCTACTACATACTCTCTAATACACTTCAGTTCTAGTATTCCAAGTGGAAAAAAACCTTTTTCAAATATGCTATATACTAATTGTATACTATTGAATTCTTATGTAGAGCGAACCACATGTTTCCCTTTTTTTGTCCCTTTCTTTAAATCGGGAAAAAGTCAAAATATTCCATCTTTTTGTTTTGAAAATCTGCTCACCCTATGGTATGGACGCTATTTTCAGTCAAGTGTAGTAAGTTTTTTTTATATATAATTATTACATTACCCCTTCACGCAAATGAGGGTGCACTTAATCTTAAATCTCCCTTTATAGACTCTACACCAGGGTTGTACGCTGTATGTTATAATTGTTACTATTTCTTCTTGGATTTCAATTTACAAAATCTCTTAAAATATTTTCTTGGATTTAAAGTTGATTTGTTATCTTTGTTATCAAGTTAAGAAGAAAACAAATGAATACTGTATTCATTAGTGACTTATATTAATAATTAATATTTAGCACCGCGTCTTACTATCCGTTAGGGTTATACGCTTTAAGTACTAATTACTATAATGGATTAGGAATTGGGAAGGTTGAATTAGAGGAAGTGAACCCACATTTGCGTGGAGGGAGAGGGGAAAACCATTTAGGAAAAACTACCCCAGTTCACCCGACCGAGATTCGAACTTCGATCTCCCCGTCCTAAGCAGTCGAGCTCAACACGACAAGTGCGTTAGCCAACTACGCCACCGAGGCGGGTCTTATATTAATAGATAATAACTATTGTTCACATGGTTTAAGACGTCTGACTCACAATATATGTCAATATATATATGCGTCAGTTGATCTAGGTTCAAGGAATGACCCTTCCAAATTGTTCTGAAATTGGTCCACGCACTTGTCAGTTAACGCTAAACAAACAGAATTTTGAGTGGTCACCATCTTGAAATGACTAACCAGATTGAAAAATCAATGCCTTGTTTGTCCTAGGTTAATTAAAATTCCCGGTTGAACTTCGTTAAATTGGTCCACGCATTCAACAGTTGTAGTGGTGAATTCTCTTAATAATTAAGCTATATTCTAATATAATATAATTAAGATATTAAAAACCAACCATAAAATAAAACCTAAAGACAGATGAAATGCCGGATGGTAAAGTTAAAACATGACCTTGGTACTCTCGGTCAGTAATAATACAAATACAATTCAAATGTAAATTATTGATATTAAAGTTTTATCACATGTTCGTCCGGCTGACATGTTGATACCTGTCTTTAATTGCGATTGCGTGTAACCGTGCTTGATTTATTAACAACCAAATTAATCGAAATATTGAAGAAAAGTTAGTTAGTTAACAAATATTATTCACGAGTACAGTGTTATTGACTGACCAAGCCACCGACAACGGTTCAATTCTGATGAAGCTCGCTTAGTTCTCTACCGTGCCAAAAGAGAGCTCTCAATGAACCTCGGACCGACAGCGAGTTGGAAGTCTCTCATAGAGAATAGTTTTTTTTTTTTCCTGAACAGAGTAATTCGCTATTTTTACTATAATTTAGAGCTCTCTTTGTACAATGGGCCCACGCCGCCAACCGGCTACTCTTGCCAAGACAGTTCAGCTAATTGACAAAGTAAAAGTGGCAGCGCTATATTCTTGGGTAATTACATTTACATTGATGTCAAGTGTTAAGGACACTTATTAATGCCATTTGTTGAGGACAAAAAAATATTTTCTCACCAGTAATAACTAACACTTTCATTAATTTATTTCGAATAGTGAGGTATACTTAGGATGATTGTACTATTATAACAGGACAGTACGCTTTTTGGGGAGTAGAGGAGGGGGAGGTTCTGATATTCTGCAGAACAATCGGTAGTGCACCCATTGATACTGGTCTTTCTTTTTGAAGTAAGAGAAAATATTATCTCGAATTGAACAGCGCTAGTGCAAGAAACTTAACGTGCAGTGACAAATAAAATTACTATTTAATATGAGTGATAAATATAGATTTCTATGAAAATTGAATAAAATATCTACATTTTACTTTTGTTATACAGGATGTACCGTAGCATGTGAGACCCACCTCAGTGGTGGACAAGAGACACAAAAACAATTTTTTTAAATCTCATACAAACATGTGTCCCATTTTACCTTATTTCCGAGCTATATTCATGTTTGTATTCCAGAAATGGGGAACCGCTTAGCCTTATGGGACGTGCTCAAAACGTCATGTCGTAGAATGCCGCACTCTTTCATCACCCATAGAAGATGCCTAGTCATTAGGTCGAGAGATATCGAGTATGCTATACAAAGAGTTTAATGGAATCACTTGGCTGTAGCTCAGAAACCAGGTCAAATGGATCATATGTTTATATGAGCTTTTTTAAAATTGTTTTTCGGTCTCCTGTCCACCACTGAGGTGGGTCCCATTATTTGTTACAGTACAGCTTGCGTATATGGGTGCTATATGACAGCTAGCAGAATATTATTTATAGAAAACATTGACTGAAAGTGACTAATGTTGTATTATTGGCGTTTTAGTAACTTATTGAAAGGACAAAATATATTAATTAAACTATTATGTTTTAATTTTGCGATTGTGGCAACAAGAGATATTAGAATAGATGAATAATTAACTAAAAAGTATTATATTCACACTTGTATCGTTGAATGTATATACACTCAACGCTTGTATCTTGTTATAGCTGGCCACCAAAATAAGTTAAAGAAGTGTTTTTAGCTTAGAGAGAGCCACAAAGTAAGAAGAACACACCCACCTTGACGGGTTGTATGGCGTCATCAACCACCCTTACTTTGGTTGGTTCGCCATCAGAGGAACACACCACATGCTAGAAGCTATTGTTTTAAAAGCATTTTTTAAGTGAACCCTAGACCCCACTTACACGGAAAAAGAAGCCTCCAAATTGATATTTTCACATCCAAACTAATAAGTTCTTGTTTCACTGATATAAAAACTGTAAGTAATGTACAACAAATTGTTTGCGTCAATGTTCTGTCAAACGTAACAACAAATCGACATGTGGTCTTACAAATCATATGGTTTGCGATTGGAGATACAGTAGTTTTTCTTAGCCGTCAGATACCACCTCAACTACTGTGGGTTTCCTTTACATATCTCAAAGATGTTTCTTTACGTTACCTATTATTGATTACAAGGGTTGTTTTGATTTTAATGCTGAATAGTAATACATATAAAAGTATTATTGAAGTATTAGTTTGAAGTGGTTATCATCTAACTTCCTAAATTTATTTCCTAATCAATAATGCTGAAAAATATAATTAAAATTGTATTATGTTTCTGTATGGACTAAGTCTTTCTTGGTGATATTATTTCTTGAAATTGACGATGAAACTAACGTTCTTTTAGGTAATATTTGACTCGATGGAGCCCTTAACCTTGAATTAGCAATTGAAATTGAGATTTAATAAAAACAAATTGTGTTAAAACTATCTATTTCCCTCCTTCTCCATTATTTTTCTCTATCTGCTCTATTTATCCTTCTTCCTTTACATCCTCTCAACCATTTTGAGAGAGAAGTATTGTGATCGTAAAAAAACCCTCAACATTTTCATAAAATATGTTGACGTTTCATGACCCTCTAAACAGAAAAAAGTGTTTTGCGTGGCGCTGTCTATCTGTATCTTGGCCTATAGAGCCAAAACCATTTTAACGATTGGGCTAAGACTTGGCATCTAGGGTTTTCGTAAGGTCCCCAAAAAGAAAACAAATTTATTTTCTTGAAATCCACTCTAACGTTTTTGATTAAATTTTGCTATCTACTATTACAATTAATACAATGGTAGCTGTCGTTTTATAATAAAAATGACTTATGTAGTACTTTACATAAACGGAAATTTCCAATTTTGATCATAATATCTTGCAGCTATTCGAGATACGAATTAACTTATTATCGCATTAAAAATAAAAAATAAGTTATTTTCAATATATTTTTATAGGCTAAAACCAACAGTATCTGAGCTATCAGTAAATATATACAGGATGTTTCCGTGAAAGCTTGCAAAAATTAAACAGGACACAAGGGATGGTCCACCGAACATTTTGAGATAGGGAACGTGTGGTCTGCGAAGCCAGCTAAGTGGGATATGGGCCTAAACATGTCTAACACCGTTACTGATGTCCAGTTTATTTGCAACCAAGCATTACATGTAATGTGTTTACATATAGTTGTAACATCACGTACAGTTAGTACTGTACAGTATAGCATATTATTGACAAACCGGAGGAAACCTACCATCAGCCGTTGGTTCATGCATGTAAATACAATAAGACAGAAACACCCCGTGGATGATAGGTAAACCAAATACACATCATAGCTTGCCTAGCCTTCAGACTCTCCTCCAAATGTTTGGGCCCATATCCCCTTTAGCTGGCTTCGCAGACCACACGTTCCCTATCTCAAAATGTTCGGTAGAGCATCCCCTATGTACTGTTTAATTTTTGCACGCTTTCACTGAAACATCATGTATATATTTTTTTTTCATGGATATTTTAGAAATAATTTTTTTTTTATCCTCTTTGGTGGACGGAGATGTTTCTCTTTTTTCAATATTTCTGGAACAGTGTATATTATATCATATTATGTACTATTTGGTGTAGTGTTTCTGCAATAATGTATTTTATTTCGTTTCACAAATATTACTAGTAAATAGTAAATGTCTCTATATTAAAATAAAAAAAACAGGGTCCATGCGGTGCATCTTATCATTTATTCTGTAACATAATAATTGGTGTGGGCTAGGCCCAATCCATTAGCTCAAATTATTATTATGAGCCTATTTTCAATTATTACGTTTAAAAAAAAATCAAAGTTTTACTACCCGTATGATACATTTGCATTTCATTTACACTAATCGGGTGGGGGAGAAGGTATAAATTTAAAGGTATTAAAGCTGAATTTGCAGGAATGGAGGGTGGAAACATATAAAGTGGAAAAAAATACAACTCAGTATCTTCAGAAAAGGTTTGAGTTCTGAACTCCCAGTCATTGGCAAACCATAATTGATGAGTCTGGCATTCAGTACGCATGTCCACTGATGCTAGTAATAAACGTTGGGGCTATTAACAGCTTCATATAAGGAGTAGGGGATGATAAGGGATGTTTAGAAGAAGTGCATCTGTAATAGCGTGGAGAGAGGATGGGAAACTACAAATATGAACGTGTGGAAATCCCATCGTCACCCCCAGTGCTTGGGGCCGAGATTCAACTCTTGACCTTCCACTTCCCCGGCAATCCAGTATATCTCGAGCCTGATGCCTTAGGCCGCATGAGCACCGGTGTAGACTTCTCCCCTCACCCCAAAGGATGCTGTCCTCAAACTAGTCATAGTTCTCACGGTGTGAAGAGATCTACATCCTGGAACACACGTCCCTCACTTGTGGCGACAGTACCGCCAACCTTTGAGAGGTGAGGGGTTGGTAGCACCTGAGCCTGATTGTGCTCTGCAGTCGCTCACCGGAAGTACGTCTCAAGATGGTGCTATCCACCCGCCCCGTTGTGAGAGGTATTTCCAGTCCCCCTCCAACGAGGAGTGCTGAGATAGTCTTGGAGAACAGAAGACAAGGGGAGCTCTGAAACCCGCAGTGGTGGCCGAGCGGTCTATGGAGCTGTAGAGACTCGCAATTCACTTGGTCTTCGTTGATGGGGAGAGGTTGAGTTTGGATCCCGTTTGGATGCACAGAGCTGAGGAGCAGAAAGGGGGAGATTGAGGGGACCTTAACATTTGATTTTCTCCCATATTCCACGCTTATATGAGTGTATTTTCTCTAAGGTCATTCGATAATAAGAATAGCTAAGATTATTTGAGTCCATTACATCTTGGCAGGTAATTTAGTATAGGCGAGGGGGTGGCGGGGAGCGGTTATCTTGGAAATGATAGCAGGTAGTAATGTCACCCTATTCCAGCAACAGGTAAGGAAGCTGGTGTCCACGTTACCTGGAAGTGTCATTAGTTGGGATTATCTTACCATCTGTCACAGCCTGGCATGTTATGTTCAGCTAGTCTGTGTTGTCTCTACAATGGGTACAGTCAAATCAAGACAGTTCATAAAATAGACATTTCAAATATATATTTTCAATCATATCAATTCGGATACATTAATAAAATAACGAGTACAGTTAAGTTTTAAAAAAATTAAATAATGACACGTATAATACAAAATTAGATAAAATCAAACATTCAAAGTATTAAAATAACAATATTTAAATATGATTAAAAATTAAGTAGGTTTACAACTCTTAGACTTGCTCATATATTTAAAAATATTTTTCTTTTAACATATTATAAATATTTCATTGTGTACACCTGATATGAATGTTTATTTAGACTATATTTGATCCCCATATATTAAACACTTTACCTTAACAATGGTACATGAAAAGCATAAGATATCATGTGTGACACCTTATAAATAGTGAACTGTAATGATGTGAGATTATATAATCACTATTTACAGCTTATAATTAACTATACACTTAATATTTTATTTTATTTATTTAGCACCGCGTCTTACTATAGGTTCGGCTTATACGCTTAAGTACTAATTACGCTAATTGATTAGGAATTAAGAAAGATGAATTTAGATGAAGTGAACAAGCATTTGCAAGCATTGTAGAGTGGAAAACGTTTTAGGAGCCCCCAAGTCACCCAACCGAGATTCGAACCTCGATCTCCCCGTCCTCGGCAGTCGAGCTCAACATGAAACTAACGCTTTAGCCAACTACTCCACTGAGTAGGGTTTCACTTAATAAAATGGTGGAGTAGATTTTTTTTTAGGATGACCTGGGCACCTGAACAGAGATTCTAGTTATTTTCTCACTGTGGTTGGGTCTGCTGTAGACCAGATGTGTTAATATATATATAATCAAACCTTTCACGAATGTATCCCCTTCCCCTGGGATTCAATGATCTGAGATATTTTTCAGAAAATGTTATACTGTAAGCCTGATGTCTCACACTGTGTGACCACCGGCGCGTGTTTTGCCGATCCTGAGAGAGAGAGAGAGAGAGAGAGAAAGAGACCCACACAGCCCGTTTCCCTCCGGAGACCGCTCCGCCGAGATATGCCTGCCCGCCACACACAACTGGTGCAAGGAGCTGCCAGCAGGTCAAGAGGTCACGTGCTGTTTGCCCCGTTATGGCGAGAAGTATATCCACCACAAACTGGCAGCTCAGCACCAACAGGCACTTCATTGACTTCTCGACAAGGGCTCGACCTTGACAAGTGATCTCGGGGACTGCACACTTGCGAGCGTCGCCACACTATTTACCCAGTTGGTTCGACCGACATCCCATGCTAGCCCGTTCCTCACTTCTTAATTAGGGAGAGAAAAAAACATTTTACAACAAATTTTCAAGTGTAAAAGTTTCCACAGTGGCGGCTTATGGCCTACTAAGTAGGCGATGGGCCTTATTTGGGGTAGGCGGCACCTAGACTATATATACATACACACACACATATATATATATAACATACCTGTGGTCAAGTGGTCAGAATTCCTGGCTACAAATCCAAAAGTCCCGGGTTCAATCCCCGGTGCTTCCAGAAGATTTATGTGAAACGGTAGATCTGGAACGGGGTCAAACTCAGCCTCATGTGGACCAACAAGGAGCTACGTGGATAAATAGGTAGTGGTCATGGTCTAAAAAATTGAGATTAATGCTCGTTGGTGGTTTGTTATGTTGACCAATTGACAGCCTCTATCTACAAATGTGAGCACTATCATAGCTAAAGGTAGTGGCTGCTCGGTCGGTATATGTATAAGTTATATACAAAGCTACTAAATACGGGGTTGGGGACGAAAGGGTAGAGGGAAGGTAAAGGTTTTTAGCAAATCCCAAAATACTTAAATCAACCATAAAATTATTTTAAGTAACTTATCGATGAAATCATGAAAATAAAATCCAAACAACAACACTTAGTGATGATAATCCCAGGGATGCATTTTAAAGGCTTTCATTAAAATAATGAGTTTTATATTAGTTATTTAAGGTATTTAACGTGCACTTTCTACCAACTTATCAGATAAGCACCCGAGGATTTCAATGAGCTAGAGCGAAAAGGTTTACCAATTTTGCCGGCAAAGGTATTTCCACATACATTTCAGGGTTCTTTTATTCGCCATAGTTGACATGGGACCGACAGCTTTTCTTCCCTCCGAAGGAAGTTGTGTGTGTTACGGATTGTTAATGTTCAAAAAAAGATCCATCAACCCCGATTGGATTTGAAACCATGAACATCAGGTCCTGAGATGAGCACTTTATCCCAATACCACCGAGGTCAGCTATAATATTTAAGGATTAACTTATTTGTTATTTAGCAGACCCGACGTCGTTAGTGACACAGTAAGCCAACAAGCGCTGTGGTCGAGAAGAGAACTGGAATCTCTGTCATCGCCTTATTGTAACTCATCTGCTAATGTCTCTGGTCTTAACGTCCTTAGGAAAATTTAAACTGAAGTGTGAACTTTAAAATTGAGAAATCTCGATTTCATTCGTTCTATTTAAAAACAGAATTATGTTAAATTGATATCTCAAAATGTGGCGGGCCAGCTTGAACTCAATTTTTCTACATGTTATGGTATAGGGAAGGCTCAACCTAGCCCGCCACATTAAATGTGATATAGCATGCCTAATTTTAGAGCACAAATATTCATTTTCGGGCACATATGAGCACAAACGAAGCTTAAACGAATGGTGAAAACAGAATTTCGTTACAATGATATTTAAAAATGTGGCGGGCCAGCTTGAGCTCAATTTTTCTACAGGTTATGATATAGGGAATGCTCAAGTTAGCCCGCCACATTAAATGTTCTCTAGATTTTCTAATTTTAAAGCACAAATGTTCATTTTCGGGCACATATGAGCACAAACGGAGCACAATGGATTGACTTAAATAAATTTTGTTATGTTGTGTTTTTCAATATGTGGCGGGCTAGCTTGAGCTCAAGTTGGCCCGCCACATTAAATATTTTTTAAATTGGCCAGTTTCACAGCACAAATGTTCATGTTCGGGCACATATGAGCACAAATAGAGCACAAACGATTAGACAAAAAAAAGTTTTTTTTCAGCAATGTGGCGGGCCAACTTGAGTCACGTTCCATCACCGGCAAGTTGACCAGGATCCCCCCCTACCCCGTTACTCCCCCTCTCTTAGTGTAATGTCATTGAAGTTGGCAGTTTGGTTTGTCTGTGACGGGAGGTCGGAGCTCAAATCCAATGTCCTTGGATTAGTTCAAGTTGTAGATACGAGTGGTACCGGAAATAAATAAAGGCGATTTCCTACTGAGGTTTAACTACTCGCGGAACGGGGGCAGACCAGTCCAAGGCGTTGGACTGGCATGGAACCTCTAGTGGCTCTTGATGGGGAGATCAGGGATCGGATCCCGTCCGGGTGCAATGGGGGAGAGAGGGCTGATGCATGTGATTTATACTCTGGTTTTCCACACTTTCTTTATAAACTCAAATTGGTAGAGTTCCTTTGAGCTACCTCCTTTATCCCATCCCCTTGCATATACCTTATACAGAACGAACGAATTACAAACAATAGTTTCTCATTATTAAACTTGCCCGTGGAAGAGCACGGTATTTATTCGTTGGGGCATTTCATGTGAACTTCTTAAATCCACTATTTTTATAAACACGTGACTTACAAAATAACATCTATAGTAAGAAACTGGAATCTGACACCTTAGTCGGTAGCATGTCTGTCTACTGAGCTAAGGGTCCCGGGTTCAATTCCCGGTATGGCCGAAAATTTATCACTTGTCAAATGGGAGCTACCCTTTCATAAATTAACGGGCGGGGACTGGATGTTGTGCCTGTCCGAGTCTCAAGTTAGTTTATAAGGCACATGAACCTATGACAGGCCCAGCAAGCCTGTAGTGGAAAATATATGGCTTGAATAAAAAAAAACTAGCCCAGGCCAGAGGTTGGAGACAATGTAAAAAAACAACTAAAAAAACGATTTTACCGGTTGTTCTCTATGGGTGTGAAACGTGGTCTGGTACCTTATATGAGGAAAACAAATTTAGGGGGTTTGAAAAGAAGGTGCTTTAGGAAGATATTTGGTCCAGAAATTGATGAAGATACTGAAGAGGGGAGGAGGTTACATTATGATGAGGTACATAACCTGTACTCACCACAAAGTATTGCTAGGATAATCAAGTCTCGTAGATTACGGTGTGCAGGACAAGTAGGGCGAATGGGAGAATCTAGAACCTGGTCCAGGGTATTAACTGACAAACCCAGTGGGAGTAACCCATTGGAAAGACCAAGACACCGATGGGACTGGGAGGATAACATTAGAATGGACGTGAAAGAGATAGGGTGTAGTGAGGTGGATATATTATGGGGATAGGTGGCGTACTTTTGTAAGCGTGGCAATGAACTTTCAAGTTCCTAACGCAATAGAGTAAGTAAATAAGTTATTAATATTAAATATATTAAAAGTGAATATTGCAGATCAGATTACAATTAGTAGATTATGTTAATGTTAGATACTGATAATCCCATTTTTTCTTGCTATAGTACAATTAAGTACTATACTATGCATTGTTTTTCTTACGAATGAACATTTTGAGCACCTTTTAAAATGTAGGCTTACAAATATATATCTTGCGGTTAGTATTGATATCATTTTGATATTTTATTATTATTTTATAACTATTGACAAAATATATCATAATTGACAGCTGCAGATCACATGATTTGACGCGTGAACATTTGAAAGTGTATCCAGTAGCTTTTCTAGCTCTCAAATATTAATTCGTAAGAAAATTGGAGTACACACACCCAGCTATAGTGACTGGGATGAATCCGTTTACAAATAGTAAATATTTTTGTTAGCACCAACACCCCTGGAATACAACTACAATCCCAAAATGAATTGATTGAAACACGAGAAAAACTGACATAATCACGATTCTCTCCCCTTCAATAAAGATAAGATTAATCGAAAGGAACCAAGCTAATTGTCGTGCATGTAGTGTCCCAATTTGTCCCCGGCTGACATAACAAGTGGTGTAAATAAGGAGGTTACAGGAGGAGAGTAAGATGAGGTGGAGGGGGGGGGGNAGGAGGTTAAAGGAGGAGAGTAAGATGGGGGGGGGGGGGGGGGGGAGGAATGTGTGACGTCACATCCCGTGGCTGGTTGCGTCACTTCCGGTGGCCACGGCGGAGGTCCTTTGCCTCTACTCTGCCTGGCTTGCGACCTCCCGTCTCATTATTTAATATTGTGCGATGACCAAATAACCGTACGCACGCGCCTATTTTTTGGACTCTCCCCTTCATCGGTGGGCGCTTATAATAAGAAGGCAGTCTCTTCTAGTCGGTATCTTCGATGACGGGTAGATCGGGGCTAGAATCTCGGTCGGGTATACCAAAGGTGGCTTTCTATAAATGGTTTCCCTCTCTCCCTCCACGCAAATGGGTGTACATTTCCTTATAATTTTACTTTTTTCCCCTCTTATTTGATTTTCGTAATACATGTATGTATAATGTGTGAATCCCAAATGGATACTAAAACGTGGGTAAAATAAACAAACAATAAATAAGGACATTAAAGATGGCTATATTATTATTATTATTATTATTATTATTATTATTATTATTCTGTACTGCGCGTCTCACTAACCGTACAAACTGTCATCACATTTGCAATAATGGTAAGTGAATAGGAAGCTAGGATTTAAAGAAGGTATAATCGCATTTGTGTGTAGAGGGACTGGGTAAACATTTAGAGAAAAAACACCTCACAGATATATTTTCTCTAAATTCTACCTTCACCGTCACATCAGTATAACTGAAATAAGTGTTACTGGTTCGATTCCCGGCTTGGCCGATTTTTTTAATCATTGGTGAAATATGGGTTTACCCTTTCACAGTAATCAAGTAATAGCCTGTGACTGGATGTTGTGCCTGTCCTAGTTTTAGGATAGACCATAAGGAATATGTAGCTACTAGCTATGAGAGGCCTAGCAAGACGGTAGTGGAAAATATATGTCTTGAATGAGAAACTGACCCAGACCACAGATTGAAAACCGTAATGAATGTAAAAACAGTGCACTTTCTGAACCTAATGATTATACCATCACGCGAATTATAAACTAACTTAAATCTATAAAATTCACAACATCCAGTCCCCAGTCGTTAATTCACCACTATGAAAGAGGAAACCCACATCTCATCAATTATTAATTTTTCGGTCATGCTGGGAATCGAGCCTGGTACCCTTAATTTAGTAGGCAGACACGCCACCAACTGAGCTAAGGCATCGGAAATCTCAGGTGCTAATATTCAGGATTTGTTTAAATATTTCTTAACTATATTTGTTTTTAATATCCACCGCGAGGATGGGAAGTGTAAGCAAACTGGATCGGAACTTCAAAAAAATATACATAACGAAAGAAGGATATTTGAGAAAGTTAAGTCGAAATGAAAGTGACAAGCGAGCGATAAAGTGTAAGAGAGAGAAAGAGAAAGGAGAAAAAAAGATAAAACTAGAGGAGCATGTGTTTCCTGTTGGAACGGTCCCGAAATATCCACTTCTGCTGGCAGAGCTTTTCCTCCGTCTCGCCACTTCCTGTGACGACACTGAACTGCACTGCGACTCTCTTCACTTGAGAAGAGCAGTATATATAGTGGGTGGAGTCAACATAGGTGACAAGGGAGGGAGGCGTCAAAACATGTGGCAAGGGAGGGGGGATCAAAACATACGATAAGAGAGGGGGATAAAACATGTGGCATGGGAGGGGGCATCAAAATATACGACAAGGGAGGGGGATCAAATATGTGGCAAGGGAGGGGGCATCAAAACATGTGGCAAGGGAGGGGGGATCAAAACATA
>CABEEJ010000402.1:0-20015 GCA_901482245.1 Timema douglasi | reverse complement strand
ATCAAAACATATGACAAGGGAGGGGGAATCAAAACATGTGGCAAGGGAGGGGGGATCAAAACATAGAACAAGAGAGGGGGCATCAAAACATACGATAAGAGAGGGGGATTTAAAGCATGTGGCAAGGGAGGGGGAATCAAAACACACGACAAGGGAGGGGGAATCAAAACATGTGGTAAGGGAGGGGGGATCAAAACATAGAACAAGGAAGGGGGGTTCAAAACATACGATAAGAGAGGGGTATTTAAGACATAAGGCAAGGGAGAGGGCATCAAAACATACGACAAGGGAGGGGGATCAAAACATGTGGCAAGGAAGGGGGAATCAACATTCGTTTAAGAAGGACGGGTGTCAAAAAAGTGGAAAGGAGGAGGGTGTCAAGGTATATAGTATAACCCCAACGGGTATTAAGAAAAGTTGCTAAAAATATATAAAGTTTGTCTATCATGAGCATTCCGCGATATCTACCCCACGTAGGGGTCTGAAGTTTTTAAAATATGTAGCCCCTGTGCACGAACATGTACACCCCAAAGAATTTTTTTTATGTTTTTTAAAATTAATTAAAAATCATCCGGCTAACTTTGGGTACTTCAACTAGTTTTATTAATATAGCGCTAACTTCTATCAAAAGTGTCATACGTGAATCACATGACTTAACGTACGGATACGTAAAGGTGGATCTAGTAGCTTTTCTAGCTGTCAGATAAGTATCTTAATATATAAATTTGACCGTACTTCAGAATCTATCGTATCACGTTAGGAAGTAGGCCTACTGACAAACTGGTGAACTATCAAAGCTACTTGAGCTAAATAATCAACTCATTGAGGTATAGTAACTAGTGGCTTTGCAGTCTTTACTAAGGCATGGAACCCATGCTATTGTAAAATACATCTAAATAAATGGTACGAAACTTCTGAAAGGCTTTCTAGCTCTATTATTAAAAAATGGAGATATTTACTCAAAACTCGTAATATATGTGAATCGAAATAATATACACTAGCAAACCCAAGAATAAATTGCACCATCCTTATGTAAAACCATTTTTGAGTCATGGTTTTAAATTTTATAAATTTATTTTTAAATAATTAATGTTCTCTTTTGTATGTTTGGACCGATAAAAAAGATCAATATTGTATCCATAAGGGTCAATACTTCATATTAAAATTTCTACTTCTGTTTGAAATTTTCGACATTTTATTAGGTGTTGAAAATCTTCATTCCATCGCATTGTTATTAAATTCCTCATTTATAAATTTTGACCAATAAAAAGTTAAAATATTGGCTATTGAGTCTATAATGGAGATAGATCATTGTTGTACAAACATTTCTTCTAAGAGGTTTAAGGAAAAATAACATAAACTTTTTGAAAGACTAACTTAATATTTAATTACTCATGGCATTACAAAATTATAGCGTTAAAACTTAAGTAATGTCTTTTTACAACTAAAGCTCACAAAATAGTATTAATTTATTTGCCAATACTTCAGAAACCGTTGGTTTTATAAAAATATATTTCATATAAAAGCTATTAATTTTTAATAGTGCTATAATTTTGCAATGATAAGTTATTTAGTATCTCAAATAGTTTCAGAGATACGGAAATTTCCTCTTCTGTAAAATATCCTAAAAGTAATTTTCATGGGAAAATGAAATTATCCAGTTTATTTATAATCTTAATCAACGCCTAGATACGAATTTTAATCAAAATCGTTAGAGACTATTTTGAGAAAATCGACTTTTTCTCATTTTGTCCTTCAGTAAACTACCCTTAATTTTAGGGTTGGATATCCAATTACAAAAACCCCTCCAAGCAATCCTATGAAAACCCTAGATACCAAGTTTTAGCCTGACTGGTAAAATAGTTTAGGCTCTAGTCGGAGGTACAGACAGACAGACGGAAATTCAAAAAAACACTTTTTCGGATTCAGGGGGTCATGAAACGTCGAGAATCATCAAAATTTCGAGTTCGATTTTTGACGATCACGATACTTTATCTACCTGTAAGATAGCGAGAAAGTAAAAATTCTAATTAATATATACCAATAGGATAAAAAGTTCCTACAAACTTTAATTTCCGTGAAATTTAGCAAACCCTATACACATTTGAAAACCATAATTATCAAATGCCGTAAACATAGTTATGGCCTTCTAAATAAAAATGCTTTTTAAACATTTTGCTAGATTTGGTCCAACCTTTATTCATGAGCCGTATTTTACAAACCTAGCACATTTGAGTGATTTTTATTTTGACTACCTATTATTAATAACGGAGGAAAAAAAATAGTTCTGAACTACCTACATTATTAAAATCTCTGGCCTTAGTTATAACAAAAAAACCCCTCCAAATTGCTTATGGATGTATTTAATATCCATAGTGTTTTTTGTCCACCAGTGGTTGGAGGGCTGGGACCTTACCCCCTCACCTCGACCAAAATTTCAATATAACTACATCCTAAATCCGGTTCATTGATGGTGGTCCAACCCACGCAATCTGTCACTGTTGTTTTCCTCTAATACTACCCTCCTTCCCCTTACTATTTAGATTAAGTCGTTAATAACTATGGTGGTCATACCACATCTTAACACCCATCCGGGATATCTGTATATTTACAATAATGGAGGTAGGGATCAGGAAGGTAGAATTTACAGGTAATGCACCCAAATTTGCGTTAAGGTGGCGATGTAGGGAGCGCCAGAAAAGGTAAGTGCTTTTGTAGTTTTTATATCAAACATTTTTTTGGTTAAAATAAATCAAAAATTGCTTCAGTATATTGTTATTAAAGTTGACACAATGAGGTCAATAAGGATCTTCCGTACAAATATAGAGTTTTATTTTCTTCTCGTACTGACATCAACAGTTCTTTAATATCTTTCCGGGTAACCTGGTGGTCTAGGGGTAAGGTGTCAGACTTCTATGCTGGCGGCCGGGGTTCAATCCTCGGTTCCGGCATAGATTTATCTGATTATTACACATTAGCGTAAGTGCGTACAACCCGAACGGGTAGTAAGACGCGGTGCTAATAATAATAATAATAATAATAACAATAATAATAATATCTTTCCAAGGGTGTCCTTGAATTTAATGACAACTTTTTCTATTAATTTAGAAAGTCTGTCACCTAATGCCGCTATATTCATACAGATGTTCAATAATGGTTGATATCACCATGTGAAGAAAATTAAAATCTGTGTTTATACTAACACGATATTCTATTTATTTAGGCCAACAAAATGATTTGCTATAATAACCGCATAAACTCTGACCTTTTCTCGCGTCCCCTAGATCCGAACCTTATGGTGGAATGGGAAACCATTTGGGAATAAACCACCTCGGCAAACCCATCCTCGATTTGAACCCTGACCTCCTATAATAGAATAGAGTGCTCAATTCTATTCTAGATCTAACTGTCAAGGATGGAAAGGGTTCAATGTAGGCCCTATACAGGTGGTTCCCAAACTGCCGAAAAAAATTTGAAATGTAAAAATTTTGTAATTATTTAAAAAAAAAGTAAATATTGAGAAAATGTGAATGTGAAAACTTCATATTAAAAATAAATTGTAAATCACCCCCTCCCACATGTCCATTAAAGCTCAATGGGTCGCAAATTTTTGGAAAGCACTGCTATAAGTGTTAGCGATGTTTATTCTTCTTCAGTGGTGAGGCGTGCTAGCATCCAGTGCTACCACCGCTAACAATTTAGACCATCACATGCGTTTCTATAAGGTAGGTTGGATACAAACCCTAATAGACTCACTACTGCACATGCGCGAGAACAAGACATTCCACCACCACTCTGGTTTAGAAGTACATTGTACAGTTAGAAATGTGGAACTAAAACACTTAAACCATTTCTTACACTTTTGAAATACATTTTTTTTCTAGCAAAGGGAATAGTTGTAATAAATCCTTTTCCTCCTACTAGCTTTAAATTACTATATTTTTGAATACCAGTTTTTCTTATAATTTTTGTATTCCTTAGTAATTATATAGTTTACCATTCTTTGTGCAGGGGCTGATTCCTGGATAGCTCAGTGGTTAGAGCATTGGCGTACTAAGGCAAAAGTCCCGGGTTTGATTCCCGTGTCCAGGTGTCATTATTCAATTTAAATATGCGGCTATAACCGTAACTAACAAATATAATAGCTTGGTTATTTAATCCAACATGATATGTACAGTACATTAGTACAATCATCATTGTACCATTGGCAGCAAAAAGCCAACTACCGAGTTGAAGGCGGCTGCTTTATCTGATAGCTTTTTATATTAACTGATCACACATTTGTAGCCAACCATTTCCACAGGTCCATCACAGACTCCGCCTTAAAATATGAGTGGAGAATGACACTGGGTTCGAGAAGATTCCTAGATAGCTAGCTCAGTGGTAGAGCATTGGCAAAGGTGCTAGAATAATCTATATTATATTTTTTTAAGTGAGCCCTTGTTCACTTTTAGATTAAAAAAATACATTTCTTAGAAATAAAAAATGGATAGCTATGTTTGCAAATTTGAAGTAGAGGGGAAATTTGCAGTATTAGTATCTCTTAACATTTTCTGAAAGTTCAGGCCTCATCTCTGATATTCTTGTCGGTTATTTTACTGTAGCACACGTTTACGTTGAATGCTTGAATTTGTTATTTATTTTTCAGAATGAAACTTATTACTGGTACTCAAAATATTCTGTTTACATGCGCCATCAACCATTTCATGGCTCCAGTTTTTTTTTTCTGATTAATTTCAGAACTGATATTTACCCTCCCTTTCCTTGCCCATTCCTTATAGTCGTTCATCTCTATTTCTACATTTTTATCATTTATTGCCCTAGATGCTGTACCGATAAACGGCTTGTTCATTTAGTCCAACATTTTGAAAGCCGTAAAGACATTCATTTCAAAATGGTATACCTGTCCATGGGTTCAAATCATTAACAATTTACGTCTTGGAAGCGGATGTGGCTTTTTCCTTTGTGCGAGTGAGAAGTTTTCTTTCTTCTCGCTTGTAGGCTGCATTAAACATAGTATAAAACAGTGTGTGTGTGTGTGTGTGTGTGTGTGTGTGTGTGTGTGTGTGTGTGTGTGTGGGGCTAGGGTATGGAGGAACGGGATTACATTTATTATATAGGTGTGCGAGTAGGCATTTTTCACTTCGAGTCAAGTTTGAATGGAAACAATTTTGTTTAGTACGAGTACTATATATAAATATTTGTATAACAAATATTTCCAGTTGAATGCGTAATATATCCCTGCATATACCACAAATCAGTATAAATATGATGTTTTTAGAATTCATTTTTTTGTAAAAAAAAAAAAATAGTCCCAAATTTGGATTTTAAAATAAATTTAATAAAGTTGTACAATCTTTTTTTTTAACTTTATAAAATACATTTTGAGGAATTCTTTTTTTTCTCTGAGTAGAATTCGAGCAGCTACTAAAACTCTACTTGAGCTCGATAATTTTGAGTACTCGCATACTCCAATTTTTTTATTTGAAGTTTGACTTCAACAAATTGGCTTGGTTGTGTAGGAAAAATTTTTTTTACATGAAAATGATCATGGCTATGATTCGATTCTAGTCAAGATGATTTCTATCTCCAGCATTATTTTGGATTATTTTATTTCATTTTTGTGTGTACATCTTGGAAATGACCAAAACATTTTTACACTACGTCACACTTTTTATTTGTATAGGTTTTTGTGTTTACGTATAATACATGTATTTACCACGGCTTAGTGAAGGGAATATGGCCCTGATCTATCAGATGACCTATAGTATAGCTATTACATGAAAACATAATATGTAGCTTTTGACACTGTTTCGATACATAACCAAATTTTGTTGGCATAAGATCATAGATCGTAGTAATGTCTCGGAGACTATCGTTGTTGTACTGCGTCTAACAATAACTCCTTCAGTTATATAGAAACAGATATATCGTGATCTGTATTGATTTGGAGTGTTTTTTTATTTAAAATAATATGTTTTTCTTACTATTTATTAATGTATTGTTATAGTTCCGAGGAAAAGAAAGTATCTTAGTCACTCTGGCAGTTTAGGTGAGGTGTTTGATAAGTTTACAACGAAAACTATTAGGAGATAAGTCTTTAACACCAATAAAAATACACATCCTTTGTATTTTGGTTGCAAGATTGGCGACCAAGACGGAAACCGGACTCCACATAATTTATACTGTATTACCTGTAAAACGAATCTGAGAATGTGGTTAGTTAGGGAATTAAAAATAATACCTTTTGCTGTGCTTATGATGTGACGAGAACCACGTAACCAAGTTGAAGATGGCTATTTTTGCGTGATAAAAATATCAAGGATGTAAAAAAGAAGTAAGCACAGCTTCAAATATTCAAATATATTATCTGAAACTAAGCCTTCTCCATACAATGATGACCTGACAGTAACAGTTCCTCCAAAAGCATGGGAGGGAGGAAGGAAGCTGTGTCAAGGATAGTGCAGATGAATGTGTTACTGAATCATCAATTTCTTAGTATTTGGACGACCATCTGGGGACTGAAGATAGGCTACATTTAATTAAGCAAGAAGATTTGAATGACTTAGTTCTTTACCTAAAGTTAGCCAATAAACAAGCTGAACTCTTTTGTTCCCGGTTACAGAAATGGGAAATACTTGAAGAAGGATTAAATAACATTTTATCGACAACGCAGTGAGGTTTATTCAAAGTATGTCACTATGGAGGCCAGTATGGGGAAAATATCAATGGTCATAATTCATAAGAAATAACTAGGCATTGGACTCTATCCTAATTAATGATACATATTTATTGATAAATCAAAATTAAGTTTTAAATCAGTTACACTGCATAATGGAAATACATATTTATTAGTTCCTATAATTATTCATGCCACCGTCTTGAAATAAGCATATGAAAGCATGTCGAAGATTCTGAATACAGTATAGACTCTAGTACCAAGACTATTATTGAAATGTCAGTGGTGATCTTAAGACTATTAGAATACTTTCAGATCTACAAGGAGGTTTCGCAAAATATTTTTTTTTTTATGTTTTTGGGGAAATCAGGAAATGAAAAAGTATTATATAGTGGAACAGTAGGAAAAAAGAAGCTGATATTTACCGGGAAGAAGTCATGTAAATATGTTTCACTGGTTGAACAAGAAAAGGTTATTTCACCTTTACATATAAAGTTTAGTTTAATGAAGAATTTCAGGGCCTTAGATAAAATATAAAGTGAATTTACCTATATTTCAGGTGTTTTTCCTTAATACAGATGCTAAACTGAAAGAAAAAATGTTCATTGGTCCTCAAGTATGAAAACCTTTGATATATGATATATTTGTGACCAGTAGCTAAAATTAGTGGGGGTGCTGCTCCAGAAAATGCTTGGCCTCTGTTTTAAAATTGTGTAAAAGAAGAAAACATGTATAAAATGAAAATGGATTTAGGAATTTGATAACATCTTAACAAAAAATACCAAACATTTTTACTTAATTTAACTTAAATTGTTACAGTTCAAGATTGGTCTATTTATTTAAAAATGAAATCCATTCTTCTTGTTTTAATTTGCGCAAAAAGTTCAATAATTTTCTCCTTGATCTCTGGATGACGATTGAGGAAATTTTCTCCATCGAAAGTACTGCAAGCACATTTAGTCTTTCTGTTTAATAAAAGAACTGGAAAAAATGAATCAAATAAAATAGCTGGAAGCAGAATAATAATCTAACTCTACACTCTTCTACACTTTATCACATTCAAGAATATGGTACACGGTTTTTAAGCACAACACACGCCGAGTAAAAAATAATTTCTTCCACCACTACGCCAGATCTGGCACTGCGAGAGCAACAGTGCTATCTCTACCTGGCACTCCCGCTTTTATCTCCATCCCCTCCTATGTGCGCATGCGCACAACAGTCAAACACCAAGTCTCTGACACTGTGAAGCGCACAGTTCCATTCAAAGATTTTTGTATATTTTTCCTAAATTGGGAGATGGCTACTGAAGTACTGACATTAAGCTTAAAGAATATATATTTTACTACAAAAATAAAGAAAGAATTAAAAAAAAGACTCATTATATTAAATGTTATCGATAATATCGAGTGGAAATAGGGGGTGCTGAAGTTCTGCAGTGACTATACACGAGCCTCCACTGTTTGTGACGAAGCTACAGGGTACTGAATTGACAGCTTGACTTTCGTTTGAAACAGTTTTGCATGAATCTTGGAAACAGGAAAAATACAATATTATGAATATCTGTTGTTAAATTTACGTACAATGTTATAAATTAATGGAGAGCCAAATCTATTTGAAAATTTATTTTATAGATTCACTTTTTTCCCCCTGATAAATTAGGGACTGTGAGGGATTAGCAAGAGGAACGTTTTCATCAGGACATATCTACGATGAAAGAGTACTTTCAAGGTCACTGGGACACCTCCATGATGAGATATTACTGGTGATTTCTTAAGCGATAAAGCGAAACGGATTATAAAAATATTTGTCCAATCTTTTTAAGTACTACGGAGAATGTGCATATGCTATTACCTTGTATGGTAAATAAATTAATAAAAATTGTTGTATTTTAACGGGAAAAAATTCATATTGAAGATGATATATTATTTGTATAATTGCATAGTACTAAAAATTTGCATTTAGAAAAATAAGAGTATATAATTTGATGTAGACGTGACATACCAAATTATTAGCATTTTTGGAATCAGCAGCACATGAATTTAATTTATAATCAGCCACTTGGGTCCCAGACACACGGAGAAGAAAAGTTTGCTAGTGAATTGTCAAGTGAAGGCTCCTATTTTTTTTACTCACTCACACGACAAAATTAGTTAAACAATATAGTGAAGTAAAGGTAGAATTAACACGATAGTACTTTAAGGAAATATTACCACATCTTCATGGGAAAAAGAGTGGGAAATCGTTTAGGAAAAACAACTAAATATATCCGGCCAGGATTCGAACATCAACCGCTCCTTAAACGGCAATCCTCACTATCGAGTGCAACGTTTAATCCTCATAACTACCAAATTCTCCACGTCTTACTACCCATTCAGGCTATCTGCACATATAAACTAATGGGCAGAATGAAGTGTGTCCACACGTGTTTAGATGGATATTGAGGAAAAATTTAAGGGAAAATATCTAAGTATACCTAACTAGGACTCAAACATAATCTTTTGCGTTATTGAAAACCAACCAGAAGTCTCAGTCCTCATGCTCATTGGTGTGGATCTTATGAGGAATAACAGTCCCAGATGATGTCTTACAAAGAGAAACACTCTTCCTCTCATAATCACCCCCTTTTGTGATACCATCGCCGCCGTCATCAGCACCACAGTCCGCGACGGTCCTCACTTCTCATGTCCCGTATACACAGGCGATGTTTCCGTATTTAATTCAGGGTTGACATCAGTACACATCAACTATTATCCCGTGCACGACTGACTAACTAATTTGGCGAATGTTATAAAGAAAGAACTTGGACCTAATTTAGAAGCAATACAGGTTCTTGTGTTCAGCGATGTTTTAGTGCGGACACGTGAGCAGAATATTTACAATTCAATTTACACAAGCAGGGCCTTTCAAAAAATACAAATAAACATTTTGTGGACAAAATTGATATCTTACTTCAATACTACAATATTTTTATTTCACATTTTTCCATGCTATGAACTTTTCCAAGAATATATTATTAGTGCTATTTTTAGATATTGATATTATTCATAAAAAGTGACAGCTGTATCTAATATAACTTGACTTATGAATACGTAAAAGTAAAGCCAATAACTTTTCTGTCAGATAAGCCCCTTACTATGAAAATTGGACTATAAAAATAGTCTTACATAAGTACTGTAAGTATAGTTAAAAGTTATTTGTCTGTTTTTCAAACAAAAGTATAACAAAATAATTGTATATTGAAAATTAGTTATTTTATAGCTTTATAGCTATATGAGAGGTTTAAAAATTTGCCAAATTGTTTGAAAATATACATCAAACTTAAAATTTTTACAAATACAAAACCCTTTTCTGAAAGGAATATTATTTTGCTTGTTAACATAATCGATTCATAAAACAGTATTTAGTAGGGGGCACTTCGCTGGTTATTTGGTAATATTCACCATAATTATTTCTTCACAAGTTTATATAGTGAATTGAGTACAAAAGCACCAGCTGTTGAGTGCGGGGTACAAACCGCTGTGTCGGTAACTCAACTGGTGGAAGGCTTCTCTGTGCAGTCGCCACTAATAATTGGTCCCCATCTGACAAGAAGGCGCCTTAGAGAGTATTTGACAAGATAGAAAACAATGCCATTTCCGGTCAGCCACACCCGCCCATCGCGATGGCAGACGTCACACCCCAACCAGGAACGCACCTACCCAGTGCCCTGCACACACGGAAGATATACTTTTTTCCACCACGCCCAACTACCCATTTGGTTTATACTATTATTATTAGCACCACGTCTTACTACCCGTTCAGGTTATACGCACTTGCGCTAGTGTGTAATAGTAGGGTGATTGTGAGATAAAATGGAGGACCTACAGTTTAACGTGGAATCCGAACCACGGTTGGTTTATACTCCTATTTTAATTACTTTAATGTGGTAGGTTGGTAAGAAGAGAGTACAATTTATAAGAAACTCACTCGCATTTGCGTGGAAAATGAGTGGGAAACTATTGAGTATAAACCCACTCTCAGTACATTGAACCGGGATTCAAATCCCAACCTTGTCGTCCCAGAAAGTTCAGTCTATTTCAAGAGAGTCATGCCTTAGGGCTCAGACCACATGACTAAAGAAGTTGGTCACACGGGAGATTTTTACGTACTTAATCCAGTAGTGAATTCAATACAAGTCGATTATTAACATGTCATCAGTAACAAAACAATTATATGTACTACAGTAGCTCCATAACTTCTTTGGTGTTGACTGACAGCTTTAAAAAGTTACCAGACCAAATTATGTATCCCTACGCCGAACCATATGATCTGAAAAAACATGTGTTTAGCAGCTGTCACTTCTGACAATCAAAATTTAGGTATATACCTAAATGTTAACTGTCAGAAGTCAGCTGTGAGCTGTCAGTCAGCACCAAAGAAGCCATGGGGCTACTGTAGAAACGTGTGCGTACTGTAATTTGATAATAGTGGATGTTGTAGTTTTCAGATATGTTGTAGCACAAACGAATCAATAGAAAATATACAAGTTGACTTAAATTAGCAAGTTGAACACTAATTTCCATGTCTTTCAATTAAAAGTAGCCCGTTTCAGTTGACACGTGTTCCAATGTGCTACTCTTGCAGTAGACTAGACTACGGATGATAGGGAGATTGAGGTTAAAACCTCAGTCGAGTGTACTGAGGGTTGTTTTTATGCTCTCCCTCAACGCAAATGCGGGTACACTTTCTCTATGTAGCCTTAATAACCCCTAAAACACGTAATTAGTGCATAAGCGTGAAACCCAAACACGTAGTAAGATTCGGGGCTAAAAATAATTAACAGTATAATAAAATACCTATGTTTTGAAAAATTATTTTAGGGAAATGCTTTTTTATTCATAATTTTAAAAATATGTCATATAGGGTAAGGCTTACATTTATTATTACTATATCGTTGAAACTTAAGGGTTGGTCGTTGCTCTTACAATAATGACAATAATGGAGAAAGGAATTGACAGGGTTTATTCTTTATTAACACTTTATTATACACTTGTCAACATCAATGGTCTCAGGATAAATTGATTGCCTCAGGACCCGATATTCATGGGTTCATATCCAACAGAGACAGATGAATTATTTTTTTTGAGCGATAAAAATCCACTGTAGAATTTCCTTAGGAGGGGAAGTAAATCTATCGATCCCATATAGTTGTAGTAGAGGAATGGTCCAAGGCGTCACTTTCGTGTTGGATTGGCCTACTGATTACGGGGTTAACGAGGTTTGAATCCCGGTCGGATATACTTATGGTGGATCTTCCTAAAAGGTTTCCCGTTCTCCTTCCACGCATATGTGGGTAGATTACCCTTTCCTCATCCCTACCTTATTAAAGCAATTATAGCATATGCGTGTAGACTGAACAGGTAGTAAGACGTGTTGATAAAAAAAAGTCTTAAGGATTTGGACTATGCAGACTGTCCATGTCTGCTCACTCACAGTGTCGAGTGCATAGAAGCTGTGTCCACACTACTTAAATTACTTTAAAAGTCTGATCTGTTTCTATCTAATTAAGATTATTTCAAAAGTATTAATAGGACTCAGATTATGACTCTAACTTACGTATAGAAGGAAACCATTATAAAACTAAAACTTTTTTTTTATTGCAGTCAACAATGATAACGGCTTTACTATTTGATTAATGTTATTTTCCAGGCATTGATAATATCTATCGAAAGTGAGAGCTGCAGATTAAATTGCCTAATGTACAAATACGTGAAAGTAGGTCTAGTAGTTTTCTTAGCGGTTAAAAAAGGCTCTTCTTATGTAAATTGAACTATATCTCATTTAACTAGTACTACTGATTTCATTTTACGAGTGTCAGAGCCTCGCTTCACAAACTCTTGACTTCCTGAGGAAAATTCATCATTTCCAACCGCACTTGTCCAGAGGACACACCAACAACCCCCCCTCCCCCCCAAAAAAGGAGGTCTATCTAGAATGATCGGTTCAGTTCATTCATCCCTTCCAGCTGCACTTGTCCAGAGGACACACCAACAACGCCTCCCACCCCACATCCCAAAAAAGAGGTATAGAATTCACGGACCACCAAGTGAAGAACCAGTGAACGTCAGTTATCTTAATGAATCCTCTCCAAAACGGCGCCCCTTTTAATTATGTTTGACAGCAGAAGCCGTAACTAATTTGACTAGCGTCGCGTGCAATTATGGCGCTACTCAACAGACTATGTTAGAATAAATTTCACAACACAATAATTTACACTAGTAAACTTAAAACCTATATTTTTATAGCCCAAAATATATTTTATATCACTGTAGTTTCAGGATAATATATAAATTAAACTTTTAATTTATCATACAAACAATTTTGTGAAATTAGTATTAGTTTCATAATTAATATTAACTATCCACAAAACAATGTCTAAAACAATGAGTGTGTGAGTGCGCGTCTAATATTTTGTAGTTGCTACTCCTCTAATTATTTCCAGGGGTGTTGTGGAGCCGGAACAGAGCTATGCATCGGAATTGGTCTTGAAGGCGGAGCGGCGCTTCGGCTAGTTATCAGAATAAAATATAATTTTCTCTGGAAATTAGACTTGTTTGTCTTTAAATGTAAATGTAAGGAACTTGTCTTTTCAATTAGTATGGTAGTTGAGACTTAATTATATTAACGATAGTTACAATATATATAATTATGTCAATTTAAACCACAGTGGAAGACAGGCACGAGCAAGCCTGTTTTTGTTCAAATTGTGTTTGAATACTCGCACCCCACACTCCCGACACCATAAATTATTAACTCCGACCCTGTTATCCCTGATTCTTTCACGATAACTGCCATCATTATTTCGTTACAAGTATTTCTAACGAATAAAGTACGAAAACATCGAGCATAGCCGTTGTCATGTGAATTAAGGGGCCGAGCTTACGACAGGTAACCAGAAACTTAATTGTTTAGGAGAAGTGCCACTAGATACCTTTTTATTATTAAATCATCTCATAGTTTTTGACCTAAAGTTTAGTTTATTAATTCGACATAACTTCAGTGCAATATATTAGAACATCACTAAATAGGTTTAGAATTTTATTAACATTTTTTGCGAGCTTGAAGAAGGTAAGTGCCCCACTTAGTCCCTCTCTATGCACCATTCTGTTACTATACGCTTATTGAAAGAACAAGAGATTTTTTGGAGGTCAAAACAAAATAGAAAGTTCTCGGGTACTTCCGGTGATAACCTTTCCATACATACCGGTCAAGATATTAACTAGTTAGTCAAAATACAAGAGTAACTCAAGTCATACTCATAAATGGATCAGAAACGTTGACCCGTAGAGTAATAAAAGGTAAATATACTTATAATTCGAAAAGGGCGTTAAAAAATTCTGGTAAAAAATAAATAAGACATAAAAATGTTCCGACTGAATAGATTCGGTCAAAGAAGAATGTCGAAACAATTTTTTTTTCTCCTAGCTTTGACTTGTTTATCTGATATAATTCAAAACTTTCCCTTGGCCTTGAAAACTGGCCGGCGATCTATCAAGGATGCCCCTCCCCTCACCTTCCTCATAACCCCTTACCCACACCACAACGATTCCGCCGGCTACAATCGAGAGCGCAGGAAATCATAATTCATTCATCCCATCAACTTGTTTCGATTCACAACAGACTTGGCTACCGGGAGAGGTTTCTTCCTATACCTTCTTTTTTTCAGTGTCTTAAAAAAACTATTTTTTACAAACGCACCGCCTTGTTGTTGTTCATTCATTGTTTGGGCTTTAAGTCGGTCACTTTTCAAAACACTCACAAATAAGGAGAAAAGCGTTAACTCCACCTAACGAAGGTAAAGCTGGTTGCCCACTAGTATATAGAGGCAAGGGGTAGCAAGACATAGCAAGCCACGACGCTGCGTCCACTTGCCGGAGGCGCGGCAAGACATGTCATCGAACGACGTGCGCGCCATTTTCATTGTTCCCAAGATAGTGCTAAATCTAATGTGTCATGTCCGACAGTGAGTCTGTGGATGAAGTGTTTCTGTTAGGAGGAAGAGTTGGTGAAAACGTGAGAGGTTAGAACGTAGGTCCATAAGATGAACAACAACAAAACTTTGTTTAGTGAGTTTCATCACCTTTTCCCAGAACTCTTTAGACAAAAAGAGATTTATAAAATACTTGAGAATATATCAAGAAAAGTTTTACGAAATCTTGATACTATCGAAAGTCAAGACACCTAATTCCGGGAAGCCATTTTGTCTTAAGCGAGCTGCCTGAGCCCTCCCATGGCAGGGGGCGGCGAGGTAACGCAAGACACTGCGTCTCCAGAAGTCCCGAGACTTTTCTGACAACGGTGCTTTCTGCGATATTACATAAGCTTCCCCCACCCCTGAAAATTAAATATTTTTCTGTTTTTCAACTATTTTGTACCATTTCGCACTCAAGTATAGGGTTTTTCACCGTAACAATTTTGTAAAAAGAAAGAGACATAATTATTTAACAATTTGGGGAGCCCAAGTTAAGCATATCTTTCAGCTCTGCCAATAATTTTTGTTTTTCTTATACCAATCATATTTATGTATTGTTGTGCAACATTATGCGCCGTTTTGAACTCAAGTATGGCGTTTTCTAGATTAATAGTTTCTGAGATATTGGCAAATATATTAATACAATTCCGTGAGCTTTAGTTGTACAGAGATACTACTTAAGTTTCAACGCGATAATTCCCCAATGCTATGGAGTAAGTAAATAAGTAAGTCTCTCAGAAAGTTATTTCCTTTAACCTCTTTAGAGGAAATGTTTGTACAGCAATAATTTAACTCTACCATTTTAGATTCAATAGTCAATATTTACTAATTTTATTGGTCAAAAGTTGTACCATCTTTAAAAGATATAAGGTACAAAATCAGACCTATTTGACATTAATAACAAAACAACTATCTCATTACGTATAGGTAGGAGGGCTATGTATAACATTATACTATTGTGTATTTTTATTGAAAAATTATTAAGATAAAAATCAACGTTTTATTTGGGTGCAATACAATTTTTTTATATTTGTATAAGTATTGTAATTAGATGGATAAGAAACGGAGGATCTAAAGACCTACTTAACTTGAGTTTCCAAAAAACAAAAATATACTTATTGTATTTGTGATTAAAGTAAAAAAAATATATATATAAGGCGGTGCAAAATTGATCCAAAAAGGTGGAATATTTAATTTGGATTCCTTTGCTTCATTTATTTCTCCTACTCAACTTTTAGGGAACAAAAAAATATATTTTATTTGGCATTAAGGTCACCGTTCCCTATACCCTTTTCAAAGTAAATTTTTTCCCTTTATAAACCATCATAGTCTAAAACGCGTACTTTCAGAAAGATAGTTTTAATGAAAGTAGCACCAAAATTTACTTTTGAAGTTTATAGGTGCATATATTAGGTATTACCACTTTTTTGCTATATATCTTTCCTTTTTTATGAATATCAACACACAGGAAGAAAACCATTGTAATTACGGCACTGCTCGTAATCAATTATCTTAAATTTGTTTTAAAGTTGCCTGGACACGGGAATTGAACCAGGGACCTTTGGCTTGGCACCCTATTGTTCTAGTACTGAGATTACCAGGACTCGTCCTATGCTCAGGTGTTATTCTTCACTCATAATTTAATGCTGAGTCTATGTTGGACGAGTGGAAATCGTCTGCTATATACGAGCGACCATTAGTATTGCTAGTTATCAGATGCGACAGCCTTCTGAGACTCATTAGGGCTATCATGCTGCCAAATTTACAATGAAAAATTGTCTTTAGTTTAAGATTTAAGTTAGTTGACATGTGGTTCACTTGATAAGGACATTGTCGTAGTAACAATGATTTGCATCCTTTGTGTTGATTTTAATAAAAATAAAAAATTATAATTTTACTACTATAAAGTCACATGGATGACTCACTCACTGACATTAATGTTTACCCACTTCCAGGTGAGCCAGAAACTTGAAATTTTACACACTTATAGCTTTTAACTTGTAACCGACGGTAAAATTCTAAAAAGTTAAAAAATTTAATTTCTAGCCCCTGAAAAAAATTCAAAATGGTGGAGCAACTTTGAAGTCGGTGCGGACCTTTCTTTGAAGGTGTCTTGTGGCTAAACGGTAAGGCCTATAAGAAAACGGACCTGGAATTACATTAGTTTACATTCACTTGCAAAGAAAACTCACGAGGGGTTTGGGGATGGAGCCCTCAACGAGCAAAGCGATCTCCTTATACATAGGCCTACACCTTTAACGTCCAAGGTGATCTTTTGCACCACCTCCTACTACCTACTTTGGCTATACACTTATGCACTAATTACACTAATCTGTTAGGGATTATTAAGGTTGAATTTAAAGTAAGTGTATTCGCATTTGCGGGAAGGCAGATTGGAAAACCATTTTAGGAAATTTCAGTACATCCGACTGGTATTCGAACCCCAAACTTCCCATAGTAAGCAATTTAGACTATTGCGAGAGTAGAGACCTAGAAGATGCGGTCACCAAATCTGGTTCCACTTTATTGCCACAAGGGTTTATCATTACTCATACTTTATAAACCAACAACCTAGGACAGAAACATCCAATTAACAACAGTAAACAAACACCCTGCCCTGAGGCCAAGAATTGTATTTGATAAATAACACGATCCTATACCAAAACCATGTTAACTAAGCGCCCAGCCACTCGATCTGAACAGATTGTTATCAGGTGGCTATATTACATGTGTCCTTTCTCGACTATTCATATACTGAAAGATTGATTGAATCGCGAAACTAGACTATAGATACGACCCTAGGGACAGTATATAGATAGAGTCGAGATTTGAACCTTGGTAACTTTCCATTAGATCTTAATTCTGAACGTATTGTTGTTCGTATACCGTAAGATTGGTAACTCCAACACTATTTTGGTGGTCCATCTCTCTTGATCATTAATATAACATTGTTACGGGGGAATTGTTTAGTTACTAATCTAAATCCGGGCTAGAACAAAATAACGAACACAAAAATCTCCATGAACATGTTCGTTTTTCTGTTCGCCGTAGTCGGCCACTCCATCATTCCACAATCTGTTAAAATAATTGAAATAATAATATTATTATTAATTAACACATGTAGGAGATTATAATAGTTACTATTATTAATTTTAAACATGTAGGAGATTATAATAGTTACTATTACTAATTTAACACATGTAGGAGATGATGATAGTTATTATTATTGATTTAACACATATAGGAGAATATAATAGTTACTATTATTAATTTAACACATATATGAGATTACAATAGTTATTATTATTAATTTAGAACACACAAAGAGATACAGTCGCCAAAAGAAATATGTAAGCATATTTACAGAAATCAAAACACACGTGTGACTCCACTACTTTCCTGCCATCGACTTCATGTTTGTGGAAATGTTGACAGAGGCGTCCAGACTAAAACAGGACCAAACACGAACATCCTTTGATGCATGGGGCAAAAGCCGACAACTGGTGGATCGGGGCCGAACAGAACAACGAACAAATTTGGTTACAATGTTCTGTTCAAAAAACCATCCATACTTGTTACGAACATGTTCTTGTTCGTTGTTCTGTTCTAGTCTGGACGCAGCTCAAGGAGTAGATACAAGAAGGGTTTGTTAGAAAATGAAACATACCTGTATTAGCGTAGAGAGCTCGTAGGGTAGCAACAGAGGAAATCATAGGTGAGCCCTCAAATGAGATCCAAGCCCATGTCCTCCACTTCAACGGCAACACAAGTGCAATGCGAATTGGATGCCTTCAACTGTTCGTCCACTGCTGCGGGCTAAAAACAGACACTCTCATAAGCCATGGACATGACGCTTTTTCCACCCTCATGAATAAGAAGTATTTTCCATCAAGTTATCCCTCCCTCTTTTCCACCCCATCTTTTCCCCTTAGGCTAGACCAGTATTCGGACAGCTGCAACAAGAAATAATTACTTGAGGAAATAATACTTTGAGTTTCTTTTATTTGTCCTTTTAAAACAATAGAAGGTTAAAAATGAGGTCCAGCTTAACTTAGCCTGTATTATTATTATTGTATTAATAGGCTTTTGTGACATAACAAGCCATCAGTGAAAACAATACTAATCTAGTACTATTTTTAAACTTCTAAATAATAAAAAATTAACTTAATTGTAAAGTAACCAATATTGAAAAATAGTAGGCCTAGAATAACTATTAATTGCTTTTGATGATTGTCAAAATTGACAAACGTAGAACGCTTAGCTCTGAACATGTCTACATTAAAGTAGTTTTAAAATTGTTTATGAAGAATTGTGAAAGAAGTATCGGTAAGTCAGGCTGGGCGCACACAAAAAAAGCAAAGCAAAACAAAACAAAAGAGTTTTTAATTTATTATGCCTCCAAAATAATTAATTCAATTTATTCAAATGAGACTGCCACACACCGGTTAATCAAATTCAAAAGCCCTTCAAAGCAAATTTTTTGGTACTATCCAAAAGGCAAAATCACCAAAAGGCATTGTAAATCGCAAATATTCATGCCTGAAACCGAAACACAAGGCGGCGATGGTACGAGGAAAAGCATTTTTGTCTGCGCATGCGCCAACCATTCCAACAATCTCGGTCACAGTGCGTGCACGCCCGGTATTGCAATAGGTTGTCATTAAGGTCATTCGACCATCAACATTTTATTGCATTATTTTAATAAGTGTATAAATATAAGCTATAAATATTGATTCAATTATCTCAAATAATTACAGTTATCGAGTAATAAGCATTCAAACTTGCTATTTTATCCATTTGCGTGCTTATTTTAAGGTAAATTAGTTAATGCATAGGGATTAAATTTATTCTAGCTAGACATGCATATGAAGTGTATGCAATGAAGTAGTTACAAGATTTTAAATAAATATAGTTTTTAATATATAAGATATTTAATAATTGTAAATTTACATCATTTTTAATCTTATAGAAGTACTTTTCGTTTTATACCCCGATATTTCTATTTTATATCCTTTTATAGTACATAAAGTCGTTATCTCAAATTTGTTTGGTTTATTAAACTAACTCTACTCTTTTATTTTATTTCTGACACCAAATAGATCAATGCAAATGTAAATTTGTTATGTCTACTTCCTGAAACTTCTTTCTTTTACTGTACCTACCAATAACACAGACTAGCCGAACATGGAAGGGTCAAGCTTATCTCTAACACCAAGTCTTACTCTTACTACTTGAATGCTGAGTTGTGACATTTATTTTGTCTGTATTTCCTTCCGGCACTTTGATAATATTTTACTGTGTTAGTTTTGTTCTTCAACTCAA
>CABEEJ010000401.1:274250-290529 GCA_901482245.1 Timema douglasi | reverse complement strand
GATAGGGGGCAAATTAGACAAAAGCTGAAGGTGATGAACCTTCTTCTTCTTCCTTCACATTATCCATTGGGGGCATCACCATTGTGCTACGTGTGTGGCCTGTCATGTGACTGAGTGCCACGTGGTGATGCACCCTGCTGACAGACCCTCACCCCTACCCCTCCTTTTACTCTTATATCTCCCTCACACCAGAGGTATAGAAAGATTTTCTTACGAAGGAACATCTGAAAAGCCTTTATATGCAATATTCTATTGTGTCATTTGAGGACTAGGTGAATTTTTGAATAGTTTAGTGTGCCACCACTTATTTATGTTTGTTAATGAATGTGTATTTAAAAATAAAATAATAATAATAATAATTAGCACCGCGTCTTACTACCCGTTCGGGTTATACGCTTTAAGTACTAATTACGCTAATGGATTAGGAATGGAGGGAGAGTGGAAAACCATTTAGGAAAAACCACCCCAGTTCACCCGACCGAGATTCGAACCCCGATCTCCCCGTCCTCAGCAGTTGAGCTCAACACGACTAGCGCGTTAGCCAACTACACCACCGAGGTGGGTTTAAAAAATAAAAAAGTGACTGAATATTACGAAATGCAGTGAGTTACTCAAATCAGATTGTAAATATTTTGCTAATGCCTAAACCTTAAAGAAGGAATGTACATTAAATTGACAAAATGAGGTGTCTTAGACATGAATTAATTTCAATAACTTAAAGTAAAGATTATTGAAAGTAGAACATTCAGTGAAACAAACAAGAGGACGATAAATCGATTTACATTATGTTAACATCACAAAATATATAATCTTTTCCATATTAGTTTGAAACGTGTTGTATTTTGGTGGTCAATAATATAGTTATGCTCCGTTCATAACTTGTCTTCAACAGCACAAGATGCGCAGGCCGAGACAGTTGACGTCACGAAGTTCATTAAGACATGACATTGAATGACATGGCTGTCGAAATAGTAGTGACTTCAAAAAATTATACCAGACTGGGAAAGGCTGATTTTCTTCATATCGTCATGATGACACTTGAATCGTGTTCGCGTGTCACCCAATGGTACGCATATCACAGTGTTATCATCCCTGCTCCAGATGAAAGATAGATTAAGATGGAGGGTTAGAGGTTGGAGGTAAGCTACACCCCCTCCCTCCCTACCCATCGGACCCGATTTTTTAAATTTTTCAGTAAATTGAAAACGATTGATTGATAATAATAAATAAAAGAATTATGTATAGCTAGAGACCCTGATTTGTGGTAAATAAAAGATTAGATTTAGTTAAATAAAAAGTTATCTTTGTATAAAAAGTCCTAATTTGTGGTAAGTAAAATTCTCGATCTTTAGTAAATAAAACGATGGGATTTCGTCAAATAAAAAGTTGTATTTTGGTAAAAAAGAAAAATCGATAAATAAAAGGTTAGGTCCTGATTTATGGTAAATAAAGTATTGCATTTAATTGAATAAACTTGAATTTTAATATAAATAAGTAAAAAAAACTTGGGGCGTAAGGGGGGGGGGAGAGGGCTGAAAATTATAACAAAACAGATTTAAGGTAAGGTCGCATAGCTACTAATACACAGTAAAAATGACTGATTTGCTACAGAAATTCTAGATGAACCAATAATAATAATAATATATTTTTGATTTTTTTCTATTATGATTGTATGGACACTTTTCTAAATTGATATTGAATTATATAATTAATTTTTTATGCATATATTTTTAAGATTAACTCAAAAAACGCATTTTTGAAAATGGGTGGATTTAAAAAAAAAGCATACCATCTTAAGCTTTGTGTGTAATTTACAAATATAATATTTTTATCAATTAAACCTATTCCCTCGGCTAGAAATTGGTCATTAGTTACATAATTGTAGGTTTATTACAAGATAGAGGTGGAAACCCCCACCAGACCTACTCAAGCCAAGAGAAAGGTGAAGTTTCTCGGTAGAACCCGAGACTCGGTTGGCAGTAATCCTATTGTTCGCTTGACAGGACAACACTAATAGCCTTGAAACCTGTCCAGAGGACCAGTTAGAATATTTCAGATGTATTTTTTTTAGTCTTAAAAAAATCTTTGCAAGCTAGAAAGGGAACCTACATCAAATTATTTCATAAACTATATCATATAATATATATTTTTTCAATGGGGATTTTTAACGTGCAATTTATGAAAACAAGTATTATATCCGCTCATGACTTATAAACTAGCTTTTAGCTATGACATATATTCCATTCACGTTAGGAAATACTCTCTGTAAGGTCTTTTTTCCTACCAATATCCTACTATATAGTAGATTCATGGTAGGGAAAAAGGCCTTTCAGAAGTTAATTCCTACGGTGAATGGAATATACATAAAAGTTTACTAAAGTTAAATTAACGACTCTACCTGGTATCGAAACCGGGACAATTAGCATAGTAAGTGCAAGTGCTACCGACATAGCCAAAGTGTCGGTTATAATATAAATAAATATGTGTTACGTTAAATATGATAAACCACTTTTAAATACATGTTAAAAAATAATATAACGATAAAAGCATAGCTGTGGCAAAATAATATTCAATACCAAATTTGGATTAAATTAGAATGTTGCACCTTATGATTACTCTCGACACACAATGTATTAAATTATTTACATTTATTTTGTATTGAAGATTGAATATTTTTTAAAAAACACAATTAATTTTATGCTTCTATAGTAATTCACTTTTTGGAGTCAGCGCAGCCTTTCGAATTGTTCGGAAACTATATGCTATCCGTCAAGTAGATCAGGGTTGGACTGGGCCTCCAAAAGGGCGTGAAACTTGTATTTTAAGAGGGTGTAAGATATTTTGACGAGCCCAAAATTTGTTACCTATTTACTGCAAAATAACTATATGAGTGCTGGTAGAATTCAATAATATTTATTTATAATAAAAATATTGGTAGTTCCAGCAAGGACTTTCGAAATATTTTTTGTTTGTTTTCCCCATGTGTCTCAGAGCATTGCTTAATATTGTGAATTGCATAGGTTATGTTCATTAAATATAGTATTAATTCATGGAGTATGTGAATTTTATTTCATAAAAGTGAAAAAACTTCAAGTATTTAAGGAACAGATTGCACAAGATATTATGCTATATCCTTGGCAAGTATCCTCGGGCTATTTGGATACAGCCTGTTTCAACAAAATCCGTCCTGAGAAAACTGGGTTCGTCTCGGAAAAAAGGAAGTGTAGACATCACACACCCAATTACCTCAACTAAACCGGACTTGAATCAGCGCTGAATACAAGTCTCTTCAAAGCAACACATTACAAAATAAATTTTCATTTTCACGCCAAGGCCAAGCTTTTAAAAAATTTAAATTTTAAAATTATTAAATGAATTAAACTTTACTACATATTCAACTAGTGAGATCGTAACACAACTCCCTCCCCCTCCCTGGAATAAGTTTTGAACACAACGTTCTCTCTCTCGCCCTTTTCGATTTCTAATTGCTCTAATTAGCTTTCTGTGACTAGTAATATTAAATGGACACTACATGTATTAATATGTTATGAATGGGATCTATTTAGCCTCCTTTCATCAATATAATTATTATCACATTCACATTACCCAACAAAAATACTGTTTACTTGTTGTATAGACAAAAAAAGGTATGGTAGTTGAAAGTTTAGAAAAGATGATATTTGGAAAATTTATATGGAACCAAAATTAACTAGATTTTATTAAAATCACATATTTCCAGAGCCAATAGATCCTAAACAGACTAGAGCAATGAAAATAAGAAATCCAGAACATATTTTGAATGCACAAAATACTAAAACAAAAGTAGCCAAAGATTTTGGAAACAAAGTAATTATATAGAATTCTATTCTTTATTTTAGAAATTGTCGCTAAAATACCATTATTGATTAAAAATGTATGATATTGTAATATATTGAAAACATGTGTTTTATTGTAATGGCTACTAGATATTTATATATTTATATGTTCGTGCAGTAAAAGTAACAACTTCAAATGGTTCATAGTAGAAGTTGGCTGTTTTATCCATGTTCCTCATCGTGTTAAAACTAATTGCAGAGGCAACGGCACATAAAACAAGAGTTAGTAAGTTCTGACTCGATGTGGGACTTTCGCAAATAGGTCTAGTTTTTTTTGTCACAGAAATTAATTTATTCATTTGTAAAGACTGGGCTATAATGTATTCCACAACACGATGTAGTCCATGAGCCAAACTTGTAAAATTGATATCAGAGTACAACAACTTCAAAGCACTTGCAATTTTAATTATAGTATATGCCTTGGCATCCGAATATAACACCAGGGCCTTCTCTACGTGAGCTCACCTAGGCCACACACTTTCAATTCATCATTCACGAATCTTACAACATGATACGTATGTTCCAGCACTTCTCAGTAAATCGAATATGGTTTAGAAATATCCTTAGGATCTATCTTACCTACCACAAGGTTCACAACAAAATTACCCTAAACAACCGTGATTTCATCCACAGCGTCTCATATGAAGGCATCTCCTATATAGTTTATTATCCTATCCATTGTTTCTTCATAATAGATGTGCAGATAATTCTTTCTGGGTATTGATTAATCTTGAATTTGTCGCTTTCATTACTGTCACAAGAAGGATGCAAATTCTGGCCCTTGCAATATAAAACATGGGATGTTCGCAGTGATAATTGCACTACACAAGTCCTTACATAATTAGTTTCTTTAACTGGAAGGAAAGCACCTGCATATTTGTTTAAAATGATTCTTCTAATAACTCAGATTTTTTTAAAGTACGAAGTGTGCGCCGCACATGTTGCTCCAATTGTGATTTTAAAGAAACGTCCCATATTTTTGTTGCAAGCTTGACATATTATAACTTTACTGTCGGTTGTGAAGTCCTCCTTCCACGTGAGGATAGGCCAGACAAGTTGTAAGGCGCAGTGCAAAAAAAAGGGGGGGGGCTCAAAACAAATATTGCATTAATGAGTATATATTTATTCATTTAAAAAATTGTAATTTTTTGTAACATATAAATTCGTATGCTGCAATTTTTTTAAATAAGAAAAAATGTATTTTGACAAGATAGTGAGAATAATAAATAAGAATTTATTAAGAATACATTTTACTAAAAAAAGGTGTTTTGCCGTGACCAGGATTCGAACTTGGGTTATTGCGGCCACAACGCAAGGTACTAACCACTATACGATCACGGCTAGCTGGACACCTTGAGTGAAAACTGATTTCTATAATTATTTGACATAAATTCGTATGCTGCAATTTTTTTAAATAAGAAAAGATGTATTTTGACAAGATAGTGAGCATATTAAATCAGAATTTATTAAGAATACATTTTACTATCAGGATTCGAACCTGGGTTATTGCGGCCACAACGCAAGGTACTAACCACTATACGATCACGGCTAGCTGGACACCTTGAGTGAAGAGTGATTTCTATAATTATTTGACCATCCTTGACAAACCGGAACACTTTCCACTCCAGTGCAAATAATGCTCCCCTTTATGGAACGAGCAAAAATAGACTAAGGGCCAGTTTCATAGTCAAATTTAGTACGCCTCAAGTGCGGCGCTACACTAAATACATGATCGACACCTACCTAAACCAGAATGGAATGGGCCAGTTTCCTATGCGAGAACGGCCCATTCCATTCGATTTTAGGTAGGTGTCGTCATGTACTTAGTGTAGCGCCGCACTTGAGGCATACTACATTTGACTATGAAACTGGCCCTCAGGCTTGATTCACAAGTTCGACGAAAGTACAAAGTAGGATTTGCGTAATAAGCTTGGTTATTTATTATCTAGTAACATATGTAAAGTTCAATTTTCATGAAAAGGGCTCTTAAGAAAATTTAAAAAATAATTTATTTTTGGAGCAACATTTTACTATTTATTAGTGTTTTTTAAATGTCAAGAGTAACAGATACGAATCACATGGTCACTCTAACGTATGAATATGTGAAAGTGGATCTAGTAAATTTTCTGTGTTTTCATATGAAAATTCTACTTCCATGTTGGTCCATGATGCTTTGCAATACAAGATACAGCCCATTTTTGAGTGGACAAAGAGCGTATTTGGATTATTATTTTACTATTATTAATATTATTATTTTAAGGTGTTCTGTCTTACAACATGTCAATTTCTTTTGTCAGTGAACATATACCGCCAATGCACCCTTTCCTCTGACTCCTTAAGCTCCCAGAATTTTCCGCTTTTCTCCAAGTCATCCGATATTTGAATAAATAAATTTCCTCAGAGTATAGCCACAATTAATGTTTTTTTCAGTAGTTATGATTTCAACATGAGACAAACCCGCCTCGGTGGCGTAGTTCGTGTTAAGCTCGACTGCCGAGGACGGGGAGATCAAGGTTCAAATCTCACTTGTGTGAACTGGGGTGGTTTTTCCTAAATGATTTTCCACTCTCTCCACGCAAATGCGGGATCACTTCATCTATATTTAACCTTCCCAATTCCAAGTTCATTAGCGTAATTAGTATTTAAGCGTATAACACGAACGGGTAATAAAACGCGGTGCTATAATAATAATAATAATAATAATAATTTGGGACAAATGGGTGTTGGCCACTGAAAGGTGGTTCAGAGGTTGGCTCAGAGAGTCACGTGGCCAAGTTTCTGTTCTTGTTTTCTACAAGCGTGAGCCACAAAACCATAAGTTATTACTAGTCGGATTCAATTATAAATACACTTTTTCGACAGTTTCAAAATTTGATAAAATTATTTTCACTTATTCATACATCAAGTAATGTGTTCTGACTGCAGCTGACTTTTGAAGACATTATAAACACCTAAACAATAACACTACTAATATAGTTAAATATTATCAATGTTGACTCCGAACCAATACGTTTTTTTTATTTTCGAAATGTTTCTTCTAATCAAAATCCTACTATATTTAAGGTTACAAACTTTTTTTCTAAATATTTTGGTGGGGTGTTTGTTTCTAGAAGGGGTAGAAGGGCCGGGTTCTTCCAATTTAAAATAAATCACGGGGTGTACCTGGCGTCACAAGGACGATCTTTTGAAATAGGGGTGGGTTTTTCGGAAAGAAACGCTCTTTGAGATTACTAGTTTATGAAGCAATGTATGGTCATATTGCTATTAGAGGAATATTAAGAAACTATACGTTTAGTCAAATCACCTGAGAAATTACCTTCAGAAACTTTAAAATATATTCAGATCCCCATAAGACGAATTTTAAGAAACTTTACAATATAAGGCCTAGTTATGTCTTAAGAGAACTCGTCAGCAGTTATAAAATAGAATCAGATCCTCCCTCATTAGAGGAATCTTGAGAAATGATTCAATAGTCAGATAGACATAAGAAGAATCTTTAGAGTAGCCAACATCTAATATGGCAGAATATAATAATTTTATTTGTCCTATAACTACCAACATTGAAACCAAGTTCCTGCCAAAAGTGATATCTGCAAACTTTATGGACGCTTAGATAAGATATCAACTGCGACGATCCAACAAACCATTTTTTTTCTGGTTGTACGCCTTTGTACTAATTATATTAATGTGTTAAGGTTTAGAAAGGCTGAATCTAGAGGAAGTGTGTACCCGAATTTACATGAAGGGAGGGTGGAAAACCATTTAGGAATAAACGACCCTAGTACACCCAACCGGGATCTAACCTCGATCTCTACGTCTTCAGCAGTATAGTCTATTGTGAGAATAGCGCCTTAGACTATGAAGCCACCAAAACGGGTCCAGCTTAACTAAACACTATTTATCGAGAGGGTAGTTTTTTTTTGTGTGACGAGAATATAATATTTTTATTTATGTTAAAGATGAAGGAATTTGATACGTAAGCACAAAGTACTAAACATGTTACGTTTCTTAATACCGTAGCTTTCTCTATATTTATACTGTGCTGTCTGTGCACCATTGTAAACGATGGAAGTGGGTGGGCGTTTATAGGGTCTCTAGCTTACTCTTGCCCTCAGGCTCAGTCAAGTTGAGCTCATATAAGTTGAGAGGGAATGAAACAAAGTAGCCATCGGGATTAGAGGAGGGAAAATTTGAGGACCCTCCAACTCCCTTTACCATATTTTGAGAATAGGTTACCCTTATATCTTTACCGATCCTGAGTTGATATAGTACAAACTGAAGGCTAAAGGAGGAAAAAAAGTAACATTACACATATTTTTCAGGACAGTGACTTTTAGATCTCAAATTCCATAAAGATACCAGAAAATGGTGTTTTGTTTTATGTTAATTTAACTATGACATACACCTATTTTAACCATAATCTAAAGTGTATTAGAAAGGTCTCAAGATTGTCTAACAGATGGAAGCAGTAAATCAATTTGAGCTAAAGTGGAACTTACCCCTTTTCCCTTCGTTACTTCGACAGGTAATGACGCAATAAAGATTAGAATCTCTTCTTCTCATTACTGTGGAAAAATGACGTTTAAGGCTTTAAGACGAAGAGTGAGTGGCAATATTTGAAACCATATCTAAACTCATCTATAACATACAGTAGTCTGCAACTTTTTTTTTTATCCCTGATCAACTTATAAACTTATCAAAAGTCCGGCAATTACCTATCGTTTATACATTCTACTTTTAATCTGTGTGAGTGTATGTGCATATAAATTATATGCATTCCTTAAATTAAACCTTTCCTCAAGCACTTTTATGTCCACACATTTCTAGAAAAAATTATAGAATAAACAGAATGTAAAATATTTTATGTGCCAATTTTGGATTTTTAAGAGGTGTTGGAAAAGTTACCACGTCTAAGCAGAAACCAAATATTTTTTGTGAAGGATGTATAAATTAGAGGTGGCCATTTAAATTTGATTGAAGAGTCATTGACTATCAGTCAATGGAAGAGTTCTAGAACCCTCAAAATATAGTGTTTACATTTACTACTCTTCGCATCAATTCTTATGTCAAAATAATTGGCGTTTAACCCCACTAGGTATACTAAGTATAAATGCCTATCCATTTGGCCATATGGAGGGAACCAAATTTGAGATTTGTAGGGTTAAAAATAAATATGTGTGTTTGGTGTTAAATAATAACATGTATCCTGTGATTAGAAGGGCATTTTTGAGTCTTTAGCTAAAAGGGATTAATCACATAGGGACCAAATTTTTTAGAACGAGTTGTTTGTGCAATTTATTCACCTCAGGATATTTACTACTAATTTTCATTATCAGATAAATTTACTAAATCTTTTATAATAAAACCCCTAGGATTATACCTGACTGCACACACAAACATTAAGCTAGGGCCTATATTTTCTCATACAGCCTAAGGGTTATTTCAAGTATTGATTGTAATGTTATATTCCACACAACTCACATTAATGTGAATAGTAAATGACTCTGTCCGATTTAGATGGATTATGTCGTGAATATTTGTTAAGGTACTTTAAACAGACTACTTTTTATTGCCTCGCCATCTGGCCTATCTTCATTTATTACATTAATAGGGTATACATGAGAAAGCTAGAGCTATATATTAAATGGATCAGAATTTGTGTGGAGGAAGCGTGGAAATTTTTTTTAGAAAATAAAGCACTCTCATCACACCCAACTGGGATTACAATCCCAACCTCCCCCAAAAACTCCTGTTCTTCCATGAGGCTGTAAAGATATTATTTTATCAGCCCCTTAAGTATATTCATAATAAAATTAATACACTATTAATTGATAAAAAAAACCGATCGCAAACGCCTTACAACTGTTGCATTGTAGACAATAAAGCATAACTGCAGTGCATGCGGTTGGCGTATAATACAGTACTATTGTGGTCACACACGCTTGGTAGGTGTATATAGCAGCACTGTTTTAATGTGGCTGGAAACAGAATCTGTGTCGAGGGAGGTGTACGTGACGCGTTAATTACATACATGAGGCAAACCCATTATCTAAACTCGAAGCGAGAGAGAGTTTATTATCAATTAATTAATACAATACAATCCAATACCATACAACACAAATTAAAAACTACTACAATTAACATATTAATTTCAAATTTAAATATATTCATTATTATTACATGTACTATTCTAGAGGCATAACAGAAAATCTGGTTAATGCGCCTCTTAATGTGTTTAAAGAATATAGAGCTGAAGGCGTAAAATTGTAGATAAGCAAAGTAAAAATATATAAGTTACATAACTAATGATAGGTTGTTTCATAAAATAAACTGTTTACTATATAAATAAGGTGTTATCTGAGACAACGAATGTTTTTAAATGAAGCGTATTGTTACAACTAAACTAAAGTATAATTTTATATAGGTGACCTGGCGGTCTAGGGGTAAGGTGTCAGACTTCTATGCTGGCGGCCGGTGTTCGATCCTCAGTCCCGGCAAAGATTTATCTGATTACCAAACCCTTCCTTCACCTTTGACAAGACATCTTGTGAATGTGAGGAATGCCAGGCCTCCANCAAGACATCTTGTGAATGTGGGGAATGCCAGGCCTCCACCGTGGTTCGGATTCCACGTTAAACTGTAGGTCCTTCATTTCATCTCACAATCACCCTACCATTACACATTAGCGTAAGTGCGTATAACCCGAACGGGTAGTAAGACACGGTGCTAATAATAATAATAATAATAATAATAATAATAATAAAAATTTATAGCTAGATGATAGTATCAAACAAATTGTGTAGTCGAGTGTTACAAAATCATAGGTGTCTTCTGTTGTTATTTATATTATTACGTATTATCCGGCTTTTCCGTTATCCGGTCCGGAATGCCACCACTTTAAGAAGAAATAGCGACTCTAGTACTCTCAACTTGGCCAATATCCAGTGTTACCAGATTGTTCCCCAAATGGCAAAAGGGCTGGACTCAATTCAACATGGTCCATCCTGAATATACCGTGGAGACGAGGTCACAAGGAAGAACCCATGCTGATGATAGGGCGTAGTTTGAACGTTATGACCCGCAGGATATTTTCCAGCTTCGAAACCGTGGTTCGAAACTAGTCTCTGTTCATAGTAAGGTAGCTGCAGCAGCAAAGAGTAATTTCTGTCTCATTTAGCACTCCGTCGATAGACGAACGCTTCGAGTAGTTTCGCTAGAGCTGGCAATGGAGAAGGGTTATACTCTTGAAGTCACCGAGGCTTTAAACAAACCATCCGGGCGAAATATTTCACTTGTTTTTTTTTATCGATTGTAGAAAACATCCCATGGAAGCGCCTGACTTTCTGAATTTGGGGACACACATTATTATCGATTTTACTCTTAATAAATCACTATTTGTTTAACATAAAACCCGCCTCCGTGGCGTAGTTGGCTAACGCGCTTGTCGTGTTGAGCTCAACCGCTGAGGACGGGGAGATCGAGGTTCGAATCTCGGTCGGGTAAACTGGGGGTGGTTTTTCCTAATTGGTTTTCCACTCTTCCTCCACCAAATGCGGGTTCACTTCCTCTAACTCAACCTTCCCAATTCATAACCCATTAGCGTAATTAGTACTTAAAGCGTATAACCCGAACGGGTAGTAAGACGCGGTGCTAAATATTATTATTATTTTTCATAAAACGAGCCTAATCTAAGATTAGCAATTAAATATCTAACTTTATATTCAAAATGCTCTTTTTCATTTGAACTTTAATACACAAATCAATATTTTCATTTCAATACAAATTCAAATGGGTCTAATATTTTCCTCGACAATGTGTTCAATAATTGAAAAATGTTTTGGCATTGGACTACTTAAAAGAGTGTTATTAATTTCGTGTTTGATAACTAACACTAAAGTTAAGTGAACTTTATTTGTTATTTCATTAACTTCATATGTGGATCTTACTTGTTTAGATTCTATTTAAAAGTGGACTTTCCCTTAAAACACAAATATTTAGGGGGAGGGGCGTGTCCCTACTCTCCATCCCCAAGGAACACCCACGAAACAACCAATAGTGTTATTATTAGCACCACGTATTAATATCCGTTCGGGTTATATGCACCCAATATGGAAATCGCGTTATAAGATAGGTTTAAACATATTTTTTTGCTTTCAATATTGACAAAATGTAAACCTATTTTTCTTATTTTATTGGTATTAATATGATTTGTAATATGCGACAGCTAAAGAAATTATGATTTGGCGTTTGAATATATTAAATTTAAGTTATATTATATATTAAGAGGAAAGGTGGATAGAAACATAAAAAAGGAAGGAACACAATATGTCTTTTACAATGAAAAGAAGAACAAATTTCACACTTTACAATGCCGTCACTGGACAAATAGGTAATGGCTGCCTCTTGAGGAAAATCGACCGTTATCTTCCAATCCCCCGACCTAGGTTTCGTTCTATCGGAACTCAGGAGGGAGTGTAAATGCGCAACGCAACTTCCTAAAAGAGGGGGGTAAGAAAATTATAAAGAATAATAGGACACTTATATAGGAACATGTAAAAGGAATTAACATAAAGAACAAGCACAAGAAAAAAAAGTTATAGTAACTGTTGTAATGATTATTAGCTACATACCCACATTCCTAACGTCTTCTATACATGACAACAGAAACGTAGCGTATTTGTCAATAGAACAAGTTTATTATTATTATTATTATTATTAAATCACACTGAATAAATAATCATCTTTGATAGCGGTTACAGTGAAATACTGCGTTTTAATTTGTGCGTACGCATTCAATGACCGTCAATTCCAATGTATCGGGTACATTTTCATTAAAATTTATGATGCTGAATGGCAAGCGAGAATAGAAGGATGTATGTTGCGTAACTGTAGGTCTACGCCATTTAACAACAATATATCAATGAAATCGTGTCATATTTGTGGCAAATTATCGATAGTCAATAGTACCATTTTACGAGACCCCAAGGAGTTTATTGTGACCCGATTGGTGCATTAATTTATACAAACAGATATGATATACCCAAAACCATAATTTTTATATGTAGGCCTATACAACTAAAAACATGGAATTTTTTGTCACATTTTACCCGTAATGGTGAGCACGCAGACTAAATGTCTGTATCATCTAATATATTTTGCCTGCAACAGTAAGGTTAGGTCTCAAATCCTAGCCTAAAGTATTAAGGTTTTTTTTAATAAATTATTTTTCATTCTCCCTCCGCAAAAATTAGGTAAATTTCCTTTAAATTCTACCTTCGTCATTCATATCCAATTAACGTAATTAAAATGCCTATAGCCCGAAAGGTAGTAATATTTGGTGGGATTGAGAAAATGGGAAAATAGTCACATATATTTTTTCACGAAAAAGTGGTAAAATATATTTAGTTTTGAAAATAAACAAGCACTTTCAATTTATTCCACTAAACTAGGCGAAAGTTAAAGTAACATTGATTTTTGATTTTACATAAACGTAGTGATATTACTAATATATTTGTCAAAAATATAAACTTTATGGAATAATGTTTTACCAGCACACAATTACATGCTACCCTAAGGAGAGAACAACTTGTATTGTAAAATAAATAGGATATAATAAATTAAGTGCCCACTAAGCGTTAACCCTCAGGACAATCGATTGGGATTCGAAACCTGATCTCCTCGTACCGGTAAACCAGACTAGATGAGTTAAACGCCTTTGTCTGCATGCTCACCGGTGCGGACCACTATTAATTAAAATATAGTTTGTCTCTTCTTGAGCTGTTATTATTAAAAGTGCGCAAGACAGGTTAAAAATTTTAAACAAAAAACTATTAGAAAGTTTTTTTTCTCTTAACTTCCATGCCGAGAAAAATTTTCATGTGTTCGAAAATAAGGTGCTTAGGAATATATTTGGTCCAAAAAGGGAAGAAAGCTACTGGGGAGTGGAAGAGATTATATAATGATGATTTACATACCTTGTACTCATCACAAGACATTGTTAAGATAGTCAAATCTCGTAAATTACGGTGGGCAGGACATGTAGCGCGAATGGGAGAATCTAGAGCCGGGTTCAAGGTATTGACTGGTAAACCTAATGGGAAGAAACCATCAATGAGCCCAATACGCAGATGAGAGAATAACATTATAATGGACCTGAAAGAGGTAGGGTGTAATGAGGTGGACTGGATAGAACGAGCTTACGATAGGGTTAGGTGGCGTACTTTTGTAAGTGCGGCAATTAACTTTCGAGTTCCTAATGCCATGGAGTAAGTACCCAAGTTTTGAATCATAAGAAAAAAATTATTAGGAAGCCGTTTTTGTATTGTCTTTATTAACACACTTTGATTCTAAAATACACATTTTTAAGACGTTATCTAATGTTTTAATTGCTGTTTTTTTTCCAAAAGTTCGAGACTCTCTTGTACACAGCTCTTAAAATAAACTCCCCTGTCTGTCGTCTCAACTCGCGTAACAGAGCTGCAACCACGACCTTTAAGGACGATAAAGGAAACACGTCTATGTTCGGGTGTGGTGACTTGAAGGTCCAAACCGTGAATCTTTCCGGCGTCCCGCAGGGATATACGCTCACATAGCCTCTACTTTATGCTCCTTATTAGGGAATGAATTATCTCAAGAGTGAGAGGCTAGGGTATAGTAGGATTCTGGTGGGAAGGACCCGACAGTTGTATTTGGAAGAAGGTAAAGAAAAGATGGGTGGAAACATATAAAAGAGAAGGAAAACAATATGAATTTTACAATGAAAAGAAGACCCAAGCTCAGTTCACGCTCCACATTGCCGCCACTGAACAAAGAGGTAGCGGTAATGGCTGCCTCTTGATGAAGATCGATCGTTATCATCCAATCCCCCGACCTAGGTTTCATTCTGTCGGAACATATCAAGATGGAGTGTGAAACGCGCAACGCAACTTTCTAAAAGAAGAAGCCAAAACACACAAAAAAGGTGAATGAAAACGTTTTGGTTTCCTCTTTGATGAAGTTGCGTTGCGCGTGTCATCCTCCCTCCTTGATGAGTTCCGATGGAATGAAACCTAGGTCGGGAGATTGGGTGGTGACGATAGATTTTCTTCGAGAGGCAGCCATTACCTCGTTGCCCAGTGGCAGCAATGTAAAGTGTGAACCGTGTTCTTATTTTCATTGTAAAATTCATATTGTTTTCGTTCTCTTTTATGTTTCTATCCATCTTTCCTGTTTTTTTCTTCTAAATATAAGACAATTACCTCATGAAGCGAAGAGAGGTTTTCCTTAAATATATAAATAATTTATAAAACATAATAATAATAATAATAATATCTCTTATCTATCTGGGGAAGTTAAGGTATTGGCCTTCTCTTCCACTTAATCAGAGATTAAATACAACTCTCATTACATTCGATGAATGTATAATCTTATACCAATAATAATAATGTTTATATTATAATTTTATAATTGTTAACTGAAAAAATTATATTTGTAATTCATAAAAGTTTGATGTGTTACAGTTTTAAGAGAAGGGTATGGACTTAACCTATAGTCTAAAGGAAATGTGCCAGAATTTTAGTAAAGGAAGCGGGGAAAAGTGAATATAAACATATTAAATCGAGTACACCCGGCCGCGACATGATTCTTAACCTTACCACCACCGACAAAAAAGGTCGGACGAGACTGAAGCCTAAGTCCGCATGGCCATCGATACGGGTCACCTCCGGTTAATGTAGGTTATTAACGCAAGAAGGATAATTCAAATAGAGAGCACTTACAGTAGCGTAGAGAGAGGATGGTAAAACCACTGTAATACATTGCATGTGTTAGTTAACCCCTGCGGATTCCAAACCAGACCTCAACCCGTCACCGGTGACCAAAAGCAATACGTGTCTTACACCTCAAACTTCTTGGTCACTACTGTTACAGGTAGTATAATACTTCTTTTCTTTTCAAATGGAGAGAATATTATTTTTCCTATCTCTGCTCGAAAACAACCCATTTATGGCAATTTTTCGGTAAACCATAGTAATTTTAAATTATTTAAAAAAAAACTCAATGATAATAATCCTCGGCCAGTTTTTATTTTCCTTAATTGGACAGCTGCAAATAATTAATATTTTATTTTCCGCGAGAGAAGTGGCTACTACACAGGAGCAGTTAATTCACGTAATAAAGTCCGAAATGTTCCGCGATGAAAGACATCGGGTGCCGACAAAGTCTGGATATGGGTCTCAGGCAACCGTGAGTCGAATACTATTAGGGCGACACGGCTGGAAAGAGGGTTGGAGAGGGGGGAGGGGGGTAACATGGCTGTTCGGGAAGGCAATCGTGACGCCACGGCCTTCGATAATACGTAAGGCTACGACAGAGCAAGAAGGGAGCGACCTACTCTAAGTACACTCCCAGGTACGAAACAACTACTG
>CABEEJ010000401.1:199268-270930 GCA_901482245.1 Timema douglasi | reverse complement strand
AAAAAAAAAAAAAAAAATGTTAAAGGAGGGTAACGTCAAATAGTTTAAAGAAACTATCTGATTTTAAAAAAAATATGAGAGGATGACCATGGTTTATAACATACATACGATCAAATATGAATGAGAAACTATTAAATGGCTTTAAACAGAAATCTACATTATAAGTAACTTTGCTATTTATAATTATGACCCCTCTATGAAAATGATTTGTACCCACCCCTGCATCAGACTAAGCTTCAGATTGTTGACTTAAGAAGAAAATACAACCCCATAGTGGCTCAACTTACACACGTCAAGTGCTTTGAAAAGAAAACAGGATCAAAAGCTTTCAACACATCGAGAAACTTAAACTAGCGCCTCTGATTTCTATTGAATAAAATTATTGGATTTAATTTGGTAAAAGTTGTATGTAGGTAAAAAAACGCAGTAAATAATATTTTTTTAAAGTTAAAAATGGTATGTTTTTTGTTTTTATATTTAGCACCGCGTCTTACTGCCCGTTCGTGCTTTACGCGAAGTACGAATTACGTTAATAAGTTAAGGATGAGTAAGTTTGAATTTAGAGGAAGTGTACCAGCATGTGCATGAAGAGAGAGTGGAAAACAATTTTGGTAAAAAAACCTCAACACCCAACCACTATTCGAATCCCGATCTCCTCGTCATCGGCAGTCTAGTCTATTGCGAGAGAGACGTCAGTTTGTAGATCGATGCAGTCACACCACTGACAGAGACAGTATTGCAACCCCCCATGCGCTATTTACAGTTAGACCCCCTTGGTTGATGACGTATTTTACTTCCTCCCCCCCTCCTCTTTTATGCCATCATTTGACCCATTTTTACAAATAATTTGAACAGTAAATTGAAATATAAGAGGCATAAATAAAAAACTTACATAATATTTTCCATCTGATTTTGAAACATATTGTACGTTGCTCTCCAAGATATTTATGTTTGGTAAATAACTGGTTGCCTTTAACAGAATACGAGATATGCATAAGTATGAATTCTAGCCGTTGGTTTCACAATTCTCATTGTGATATAAAAGTGAATTATATAGCTTTAAAAAAAATTATTGATTTAAAAAAATTAAACCACGCTGGGAAAATATGTATTTAATATTGATTTTTCTCATGCTGGTGTACCACTTAAATCACGATCTCGTGCCAATGGGTGACCCGCGTGCCATAAATTTGCCATCACTGCCCTAGAGCTTAGGCCATGCGGCAAACAGATGCATGTCTTAAGAGGTAATTGTACAACAAATAGAAACATTATGGTTATAATTTATATCCTCTGTAGGTGACCTGGTGGTCTAGGGGTAAGGTGTCGGACTTCTGTACTGGGGGTCCGGGGTTCAATCCTCGGTCCCGACACAGATTTATCTGATTACCAAACCCTTCCTTCACCTTTGACAAGACATCTTATGAATGTGTGGAACACCAAGCCTCAGCCGTGGTTCGGATCCCACGTTAAACTGTTGGTCCTCCATTTCATCTCACAATCACTCTACCATTACACATTAGGTAAGTGCGTATCACCCGAACGGGTAGTAAGACGCGGCGCTAATAATAATAATAATAATAATAATATTTTATTATTATTATTTAGCACCGCGTTTTACTACCCGTTCGGGTTATACGCTTTAAGTACTAACTACGCAAATGGATTATGAATTGGGAAGGTTGAATTAGAGGAAGTGAACCCGCATTTGTGTGGAGGGAAAGTGGAAAACCATTTAGGAAAAACCACCCCCAGTTCATCCGACCGATATTCGAACCTCGATCTCCCCGTCCTCAGTAGTCGAGCTCAACACGACTAGCGCGTTCGCCAACTACGCCACCGAGGCGGGTCATAATAATAATAATAATAATAATTAAAAAGAGGAAGTATAAACACAAAATAGACTAATATGAAGTACTTTAGTTTAAATACAGTGATAATGCAAAACAATAATCCATACCTTATTGGCTTAGTATGTTTTTATGTTCGTGCAGAAGATTTATATGATGAGGTGTGAACTGAATGAAACTGAGAATGAGCGTTCAGTATTTTTTCATAATCTGTTTAGACTGAGAGGAGGTGATTCTCAATAGAGAAGATATACTCATCAGATCTATTTTCCTAAGTTTCTTGGCTGAAAACACTCGCCTCTTTTCTTCCCACCGTTTTGGGGTTAGGGCGGCATCATAATGGAACACAAAGCAACTCAATCCAAATTGTTTATCCCACGGGTCAGGTTTGACACAACACCGGGCTGTAGTTTGCCCATTCCTGCACCATATAAATCAAATATAGGAGTTTAGAAAGATATGGTAAGTGGTATAAGTTTTGTTTGATTCCTCTTCCTTTTTACATTTAAAGCCTTTGACCGTTGCAACAGCAGGTTCAAACACATCCTCTGCCAAAGGTTGATGGCATTAAAAAGGTCAAATTGTCAATTTCAAGTTGCAAATTGTATTAATTCAACAATTCAACTTTAAATATGTTTTGATATTCATTTTAATGTGCTAAGTAAAAGTTCATAAAAATAAGTCTCGTGAAATTTCGTTGTCTTTACCCATTTGTGATTCAACGACAAGCACCAGTGGGCGTGCTGACAAAGGCGTCAAGTTTGCAGGTGATTAAAGGTCGGGGTTAGAATCCTGACCGGATGGATCATATATTTTTCTCCAAATGATCTCTTTCTCTAATTTTATTTTTCAATAAATGCAGGGAAACTTACTCTAAATTTGACCTACCTTATCCTACCCTCCAAGTGTAAATATTAGCACAGTTGGGGCTGGTAGTAAGACTTGGAACACAATAAAAACAAATCTTTTACAATCTGGAGAAGACATTACCACTGAGCTGTCCTACAGTAGTAGCCCTATGGCTTCTTTGGTGCTGACTGACAGCTCACAGCTAACTTCTGACAGTCAACATTTAGGTATATACATAAATTTTGACTGTCAGAAGTGACAGCTGCTAAACACATTTTTTAGCAGATCATATGGTTCAGCGTAGGGATACATAATTTGGTCTGGTAACTTTTCAAAGCCGTCAGCTATAATCTGTCAGTCAGCACCAAAGAAGCCATGGGGCTACTGTAGCAGGCACTGATGTATAAAAAAAAAAGGCTCTGATATCGGCTAAGTGCACCCGAAAGGGATATTACGCCTTAGCTATAGAACGCGCCTGATTAAGAGTAAATGTGGGGAAAAAAAAGTTCAAAGCGTTGAAGAGTCAATTACTTGACGTGGGTCTCCGAGTATCTCCCCTCCCCCTCCTGCTCTACTCTCCATATTATGGAGTTAGCCCTACGGGCGGGTCAATCTTAATGCACTCTTGGTTAAAAGGGGTGTCTAGGGGGGAAGGGAGGGTCCATTGCCCGGGTTTGTCGGGGAGCACTTAGGGTAGTTCCTCGTGCATGAAATATGGTGGGAAATTCAAGATAAATTTGTCCGCTTAACACGGGGGGAAAAAAAATCCTCTACAGAAGTGGGCTGACTTTGCTTATGGCTCGTCTACAATCAATACGCGTATAATCCGGACGGGCAGTAAGACGCGGTGCTAAATAAATAAAAATAAAATACAATCGGTCGCAACTTCTTCTCGGACACGGACTCGCAAGACGTGCTGCGTTTGTTTTCTGCCGTTTACAATCAAATGTAGGTAAACGTAATCTAAACCAATATGACTCCATTATCAAAATAATACTCGTATTGAAGCTTAGAAATAACGAGTTAAATATATCAAATAAATAGAAGACCTACTAATAGTTATTAAATTATTACTCTTAATAATTAATTTAAAATAGAATACCTTCTACTATGGCTGTAAGCAGACCAACGCAACTACATAAAACGCAAGAGATGGACGATGTTCATCTCCTTCAAACAACGATTACGACAATTACGACTTACGAAAGCGCTTGCGTTTGTTATTGAAGGCATATAATATTACAATTCAGACAAGAGGGTTCTACCAACACCACCTCAAGAGAAGGTCTGCTCGCTAGTGTTTGTGAACAGTGTGACGTCAGAGATTTAAGGCCACCTGTTTCGACAGGAATTCCTTTCTTTCCTCTCCCAAGCCGTCAGTTTAACGGCTAAATTAATGGTGTGTAGTTCATGATGAGTACGAACTAGCATGATTTTATAGTTTATTCGTTAATTATGCAGGTATGTACTATAGTTCATTGCGAACACACTACAATGGGCTTAGCGCTTGGAATAATTTTTCAGATTTATTTTAATCAGATTAGAATGTGTTGTGCGTTTTTCTTGTGGTGTATCTAGTGTGAAATATTTTTTGAAATCTTACGTATATTTTCAAGTGCATTTTAAAAATATACATATAGGCCTATATATATGTGTGTATTCTTATTCGGTTATGTGTTTTAATACTGAATTTATCTCTATTTAAACATGGTTAGTAAGTGTTGTGTACCAAACTGCCAGTGAAACTATAAAAAATGGACCTAAGGTCCACGTGTTTGGTTTTCCAAATGACGAAAATGTTAAGCATAAATGGTTGAATTCAATCCCAAGAAAATATTTTCAGACTATAAAACATTCGAGAGTAGGCCATATGAAGACATTAATTTTATTTAACGCTGGTTTTTATAATCTTAAAGGTTATATAAATTTTAATTTTATTGAAATCTTAATTTAATAATTTTAAAATAATATACAGGCTGAACAGTTATTTGTATTGAAGTTTTTACTAGCTTAATAGATTTGGAACATTTCGAATTTATAAATTAAATAACTAATATATTTAAGATAAGTTTTTTACACAGAACCGATGTGATTTTAAAATTTTTGTGAATTTTTTAATTTTAATCTACAAGAAAATCTTCTAAATTTCTTCATATAAAATTATACTCTACTAAAAGAATGATGTGATGCTCTATCTTGTTTATAACTCGACAAACTAGAGATAAATTAAATGAGAGCTAAGCCCAATAAAAATATTATACCTGCATCGGTGCTCACGCGGACTAAACTTCAAACTTGGATAGTCTGGTTAGCCATTGGCTTTAACCCTACAAGATGTAGGAGAGAGTAGTTCTCTCAATGGTTACCCACTCTCCCTTTGTGTAAATGTGGCTACATTTTATACTATTTAAAATACCTTTTTTTCATTGCTTCTCAAAACCTGTTAGGGTGATACGAATATTTATCACAATAATATAGTAGGGATGAGGAAGGTAGAATTTAAATTAAATGTATCCTAACGTGAATGAAGAGAGCCAGGGAAACCATTTAGGGAAAACCACCCTCATTACACCCAGCTGGGATACGAATCCAAACCTCCACGACAGTGACAAGCCAGACTAGATGAGCTTGGCATTTAGACTGCATGCAAAACGGCACGGATAAAAGTATAAATAAATGCGAATAGACATGGATGCGTTAATATTATCGATAACATTTACTATAATGAGTCCTTTTTTCTTTAATCCTTTCTTTATTTTTGTAATACAACATATATTCCTTAAGTTTAATGTCAGTACTTCAGTAGCCATCCCTCAGTCTATGAAAAATATACAAAAATCTTTGTATGGAACTGTGCACTTCACAGTGCCAACGACGTGGTGTTTGACTGTTGCGCGCATGCGCACATGGGAGGGGGGTGAGGAGGAAGGCGGGACTGCCAGGTAGATATAGCACTGTTGCTCTCGCAGTGAACCGTTACGCCTAATTAGGCGTGTCCAAATACAAAAAAAAATTATAATAAGCAAGAAGAAAAATTTAGAGTGTGCTGGGTGAGTGAAAAGGCAAAGTAAAACTGGGCAAGACCTAACTGGAGCCCAGCACACGCAATAAGCACTATTGCGGGACTCGTCCCTGTGGTCACCCTCAAACTCAATAATACATGTCATTAACCAGAAACGTGACTGCTCCTCTGTTTTGAATATTAGATAACATATTGAAGTTGAAGTAACCTACCTAAGGATGAGTATATAAAAAGGTAAAATACAAACATAATAGTCTAGAGAACTTTTATTTAGATTCAACAAGATATGGATAGCAATTTATTTAAAGCAATAGTTTCAAACAATTTATAGAATACAATATACGCAACCTTGCGTCATGGCCTCTTAGGGAGGTCGCAGTACGTATAGGCGAAAAGCTTCGCTAAAAACTTGGTTAAGCCAAAAAAAACAATGACTGACTCTAGACAATAACTTTAATATAAACGTCAATGTTCAACCTAAAAATATTGAGTTATTTCCTGTCAGTCGTTCATTATCTCCTTTTCCCATAAACAAAAATATATATATCTATATATATAATATTCCAAATTACAGAAAGCAAGGTTGACCTTAGTAAAATAAACCCATAATAACTCGCCAGCTCTAAACAAATATTTACCTAACACTTAGTCGTCATGGCGGCTATCACTAATTTCTCATACGCGCTGATGGCGCCCAATATCCTAAGTTCAAGAGAGAACGATTAAACATTAAATATAAACAGAGCAATTAAAGATGTTATATTACAGTAAGCCCAAGGCCAAAACCTAACGTCTAACATGGATTAATATAAAGTAAAGTCCCTAATGCTTAAAAAAGGGTATAATTAAAGTAAATATATATGCCGCTAGATATTCTATTATTGCCCAATTCTTAAACTTAATATTCAAAACAAACATCATGGGCAAAGTTAACAGTTACAGTATGTCGATATTAAAAATAATCTTAAGTGAGAAAAGTATATTCTAGAAACAATGTCTTTTCATTGGAGTTCGTTATTATCAAAAATAAATACAAGTCCAAAAGATATCTTATAGAAAACGACACCATATCTCAGCCCATTTAAGAGATAAAAGCTTAAGTCTGCAATACTCATCAAAAATAAATACAAGTCCAAAAAAGACGCAATATCTCAGCCCATATAAAAGATAAAAGCTTAAGTCCGCAATACTTGATGCAAATAATACGTGTAAATATTAAAGTTAGAGTTTTTTAAGATGAAGAGTCGAAAATGAATTTAGAATAATAAATATAACGCCGAAAAAGAATTTGTCTTACATTGTTAATATTCGAAGCCGTAGCTTAGCACAAGCTACTTCCAAAGCCAGTCCCAGAATGGCGCTTATTCCACACGGTCACACTTATATACAAAAAGCACAGTTTACGGCACACGGAGTGAATGGAAGGTAAGGGGGGGTATTCCAAAGAATATAGAGAGCCGTGGAATGTTCTACTACCCTCTAGGTGGCAGGCTTTAGCATAGGTGGAGTGTCTCTTCTTCCTTGTTGAAGATCTTTGTTGCGGGAAGGTCGTTGCAAAAAGTTGGACAGGCGTGGCTTTCAGTACGTTGTATTCAGTCGTGTCGTTCGTGTGTGTAGTCGTGTAGACGATCCGACCGCCGGCGGACTTGGTAAAATTGGTGAGTTGATTGTTATTGTTTGTTTTCGGCTAGTTTGTGGCAAACAATGCTACAGCAGTGTCGGCTCTGGTGTGATAGTAGAAGGAAGTTTTTTTTTTACTCAGCGTGTGTTGTACTTAAAAACCATGTACCATATTCTTTAATGTGATAAAGTGTAGAAGAGTGTAGAATTAGATTATTATTCTGCTTCCAGTTATTCTATTTAATTCATTTTTTTTCGGTTGTTTTATTTAACAGAAAGACTAAATGCGCTTCCAGTACTTTCAATGTAGAAAAATTTCTTCAATTGTCATCCAGAGAACAGGGAGAAAATTATCTAACTTTTTACGCAAATTAAAACAAGAAGAATGGATTTCATTTTTAAATGAATAGATCAAGATTGAACTGTAACAATTTAAGTTAAAGTAAGTAAAAATAATTTTTTTGTTAAGATTTTATTAAGTTCCTGAATAAATTTACTTTTTATACATGTTTCTTTTTCCTTTTACACAAATTTAAAACAAAGGCTAAAATATTTCTGGAGCATCACCCCAACTAATTTTAGCTACGAGCCGCTACTGGTCTTGACGAACACTAGAGGAGGGAGACTTGTCCCGTTATATGTAAGTGCATGTAAGTGCACNTCTAATTAACTACTGTGTGCCTGCTTTTTGTGATGTTTTTAAATAGTGTAATTTTGTAAGGATTTTAATTTTTAAATAAATCATTTACCAGCCATTTTCTATGCTCATTTACATAGTTTGTTATTAAATAAGGAACATTGTCTGTGCATGATGGTTTGGAATGCTGTAATTTTTAATTAAAAGGCGAAAATAAAATTGAAAAAAAAAGTAAGATATAAAGAAACTATCGTAAATCGATTATTTTAATAAACTATTTGGTTTCGGTAAAATATTATTATAATAAGACTGGAATGATATGCTTTAACGTCATTCTATGTATATTAAAATATTTTAATAATGTCCTTTTCTGTTTTTAAAATACATTTAAATTTTATTTAAATCTACTGAAGTGCGTCACTAAACACAAATAAACATTTTGTTTTACGAAACATTGAGATTGAATACTAAAGGTTAGACTCTCAAAAAAATGCAGTTAAATCACTTATATAAAGTCCATGAGGAATATAATCATAGAAGCAAAGTTATAAAAATAAGTATATTATATTATTAAACAAGCATATACATAATTTATGGACACCGTGACTATTTGATCGTTTTCAAATTGCCTTATGTTTAATATACAGTGAAACCTGTTTAACTGAGATCTCAAGGGACCTAACAATTTCTATCACTTATAGAGGTTTTTCATTTTCCAGTTTCCCAAATAAGCAGGTTAACATGACAATTGTCTTAATTATGGAGGGTCCCACTATGAGAGGTCGAAATTTATATCTATCATATAAAGAGGTGGAAATGTTTATATGTACTTATGTACATACAAATGTAAAAGAAATGTATATTTCATGTTGCACAATTTTTATTTAAAAAAAAATTATGGCTTAAAAATTCAGTGATACTAGTTTGTATTAGATTGTTAGTTGCTTTAAGGTGTTTCTCCATAGTATTAATTTGATCAAATATGTCAGGATTATTAATATTTGACATCTCAAAATATTTATGTAAGGTTTCTAAGGCTTCTTCTGCATCACGCTTTGATACTCTCTCTAAAGGCTCTTAAACAAGTTTCACAGCCCTCCTCTTCTTCTTGTTCTATCTCTAAGAACTCAGAAATAATGTCGTCGTCAGTGAGCTCTTCCGATACTAGTACATCATCGTCCATACGCACAAAATCCTCAAAAGTGGGCTGTTGGTCATTTTCATTGCTACTACAAGCGGCAATAGTCTGGTTCCATTCTGCAAGTGTTTCACAGTTCTCTTCCTCCTTTTGTAAGCTTTCAGGTTCCGGTTCATCCGTCACTTTGAATCCAGCTTTTTTGAAGCAGTTACTAATGGTGGTATTGTACTGATAGTACTGATAAACAAAGCAAGTATGGAAGAAATTAGACTGTTTGTAAACAAGCATGTCATAACTTGTCTAAACCTGATAAATTGTCTCACTTATACGGGTTATTGAGCTACCAAGTCCCAATCATAGAGGAAAACATCTAAAAAATCTATGAAATCTAATCTCAGTTAACAAGGTCTGAACATTCCCAGTAACAGAGGTATTTTAATGCAAAAGTGGCAGGACCTCATTGTAATTATCAATAACAGAGGTTTCTCACATATCCAGGCCCCAGTTAAACAGGTTTCACTGTAGATATTAAAATATTTTAAAGTAACATTATTTTTGTAACTAAACTGTGGATCCAACTATTGACTTGTAAAGAGATTTATTAATTTAAAAATTTAAATGTCATAATGTACTACCTAATTAATTTAATGTGAATATCTTTAATATCTTTACGCTTCCCTCCATATTAGTATACCTTCTTTGAGTAATCCCTTATATTTGATAATTATTTTAGTTATAAAGCTCATCAAAATAATATTTGTTCCTCAGGTCATCTCTTAGAAATATAATTTAAAATACATACTGAATAAGCTACACAAATCATATTGTGTCATATAAATATCAATGTCCAGGACATTTATGTTTTCATATAATTTATGTTCAGGTTAGTTGTTACCTAAAAAATTATTTACTATAGTACTAAAACAGGTAATATTTAATATAAAATGTCCCCAACAATAAGTACAGAAAATAACATTTGATTGACGGAACCAACGTTTCCCAGTGAAGTACAAGTAACCTGCTTGGCCTCAGACTTGTGACGTCACTGCAGTGCGAGCAGGCCTTCTCTATAGGCGGTGTTGGTTCTACTGATTGTAGACCGGGCCTAACAGAGATGATTCAAAGATGTAAGGGGGGTAAGAACTCCAAGGTGGCGCCGACAGAGTCGTGGGAAAGGACAGCAAGGGGTGACAGAACGGTCAACGCGACTGACTTTAACCTCGCGAGGAGCATGGCCGTAAAATAAAGTGAGCATATTTTTCTTTCTTGACATTTTCGGAGACGGCCATTCTAAAATTCCTGGTGGTAGCTGGAGAAGGTAGTTATCATTTATAAATCATTATTATGTTGACAGAACCGTGATTATTTTAATTAGGAGGTATCTTACAATGAAATAGATAATTCTGAATAAAGTAATGTATCTTCTTTCATATTGGATTATTACTTATTTTTTAAATCCGGGACGAGATTGGGGACTAAACCAAACCAAGATATGAGTATTATTTTGGGGACCATATTGCAGAGCCACCATTTGTTTTAGTCGTTAACAACACATCTTAACGTCGGTGGCCACGTGGTCTTAAGGCGTCACACTCACAATAGACTGGACCGGCGATGACAGGGAGAGCAGGGTTCGAATCCCGGTCGGGTGTACAGATGGTGTTTTTCCCTAAATGGGTTTTCATTCTCCTTTCATGCAAATACTGGTAGCCTTAATTAAAAATTACACCTTCCTCATTCCTAGCTCAATATCGTAATTAGTGTGTCAACCCTAACAGATAGTAAGATGCGGAGCTTAAAAAGCAAAACCACACACACACACACATACACACAGGGACTAAATGCCAGGCTCCTCTAGTCTGATTTACCGTTGACGAAGAGGCCATGGTTCGAATTCCAGATGAGCTCGTAGAAGATGATTTTTCGCCCTAAATGATTTCCAACTTCGGAAACGGGACTATTTTATGTGGGCTATATCTCAAAAAAGGGAAGGGGGGAGAAAGCGGTGACAGTAATAGGTTCAAGTTTAGAGCTATATTTGTGTGATTAAAATTATGGCCACTATAAGTTTGTCATGTATTGAATTTTTTTCCTACTATCTCCATCTAGATATTTGGTACGCTTCCTCTAAAGTTACCTTCCTTATCTTTATCTCGTTAGTGCACATTCATGGGTCACCTAGACAGGTAGTAAGACTCAGAGCACGAGAACATCTTAGTATATTAATTTAAATTATATATATATATATAAGTACAGTGAAACCTGTTTAACTGGGGCCTGGATATGTGAGAAACCTCTGTTATTGATAATTACAATGAGGTCCTACCACTTTTGCATTAAAATACCTCTGTTACTGGGAATGTTCAGACCTTGTTAACTGAGATTAGATTTCATAGATTTTTTAGATGTTTTCCTCTATAATTGGGACTTGGTAGCTCAATAACCCGTATAAGTGAGACAATTTATCAGGTTTAGACAAGTTATGACATGCTTGTTTACAAACAGTCTAATTTCTTCCATACTTGCTTTGTTTATCAGTACTATCAGTACAATACCACCATTAGTAACTGCTTCAAAAAAGCTGGATTCAAAGTGACGGATGAACCGGAACCTGAAAGCTTACAAAAGGAGGAAGAGAACTGTGAAACACTTGCAGAATGGAACCAGACTATTGCCGCTTGTAGTAGCAATGAAAATGACCAACAGCCCACTTTTGAGGATTTTGTGCGTATGGACGATGATGTACTAGTATCGGAAGAGCTCACTGACGACGACATTATTTCTGAGTTCTTAGAGATAGAACAAGAAGAAGAGGAGGGCTGTGAAACTTGTTTAAGAGCCTTTAGAGAGAGTATCAAAGCGTGATGCAGAAGAAGCCTTAGAAACCTTACATAAATATTTTGAGATGTCAAATATTAATAATCCTGACATATTTGATCAAATTAATACTATGGAGAAACACCTTAAAGCAACTAACAATCTAATACAAACTAGTATCACTGAATTTTTAAGCCATAATTTTTTTTTAAATAAAAATTGTGCAACATGAAATATACATTTCTTTTACATTTGTATGTACATAAGTACATATAAACATTTCCACCTCTTTATATGATAGATATAAATTTCGACCTCTCATAGTGGGACCCTCCATAATTAAGACAATTGTCATGTTAACCTGCTTATTTGGGAAACTGGAAAATGAAAAACCTCTATAAGTGATAGAAATTGTTAGGTCCCTTGAGATCTCAGTTAAACAGGTTTCACTGTATATTAAACATAAGGCAATTTGAAAACGATCAAATAGTCACGGTGTCCATAAATTATGTATATGCTTGTTTAATAATATAATATACTTATTTTTATAACTTTGCTTCTATGATTATATTCCTCATGGACTTTATATAAGTGATTTAACTGCATTTTTTTGAGAGTCTAACCTTTAGTATTCAATCTCAATGTTTCGTAAAACAAAATGTTTATTTGTGTTTAGTGACGCACTTCAGTAGATTTAAATAAAATTTAAATGTATTTTAAAAACAGAAAAGGACATTATTAAAATATTTTAATATACATAGAATGACGTTAAAGCATATCATTCCAGTCTTATTATAATAATATTTTACCGAAACCAAATAGTTTATTAAAATAATCGATTTACGATAGTTTCTTTATATCTTACTTTTTTTTTCAATTTTATTTTCGCCTTTTAATTAAAAATTACAGCATTCCAAACCATCATGCACAGACAATGTTCCTTATTTAATAACAAACTATGTAAATGAGCATAGAAAATGGCTGGTAAATGATTTATTTAAAAATTAAAATCCTTACAAAATTACACTATTTAAAAACATCACAAAAAGCAGGCACACAGTAGTTAATTAGATTTTGAGAACCAGTGGCTACAAATGTTGATCAAAGTAAGATACTAATTAGGGTAAAGGTCATATATCCACAAAGTACCGTATACAGTATATATCGCCCCTTATAGAATGCGCTTGCACCTACATAAAGAAAAGAGTGCTGAGTCAGCGAAAGCGATTAGGGAAGCTGGTTAAAAAGAGTGACAAAAGTTTCCCGCGATAGGAAAGACGAATCACTCAACCAGCTACAAAGAAGAAGAAGAAGAAGATAATAAAACATAAAAAGGATGAACAAGCGATTCCAAAAACCAAATACTTTATATTTTATTTTTACTAAACAACATCGACCGTTAACACAAAGCGTGACTTAAGATGAACATTACCAAATACATTTTAGAAAAATAACAAAAATAATATAGGTCTCACAAAATAAGAATACAAATTAATACTTATCGCGAAGAGATAGTAAATGTTGTTTTATTTCATTCTGGTAATTATTTATTGACTATGGATATGGATGCTCCTTACACAGGAGTAAGGATTTTGTCGATATTTTATAAATAAAATCAAGTAAATCCCATTATTACCGGGTGAACGATCAACTATGATAGCGACTGTTAGCTAAACAAGTAACTACCATGAAAAATTGTGATTAATTTGTCATTTGTGTAAATCATAGTTTTAAGCGATGTTAAAGTACCAATGCATAAACAGAAGAAAAATAATAATTATGTCTTAAATTAGCAAAATGAACATTAATTTCCCTGTCTTTCAAACAAAATAAAAACCATTAAAAAAAGGTTTGATGCAAGTAATTTTAGTTATATTTAGAGTTTCATAATTCTAAGGAAAATTATGACTTTTTCAAAATACACATTAAACTTTTCATTTATACCTACACAAAACTATTATTTTTAAAAATAAAGCTGTATATATATATATATAAATATTTAGTAATTTTTATTATTATCAAAACAAGGACAAATACAAAGACTTTGTGGACGCGCGTGTCCTATTTTTCTGGATAGGTAGCTATACTTAACTAGGGCTCTTTGAGATGCCATAATTGACATGGGACCGAAGGCTATACTTCCCTTTCGAAGGAAGTTGTGCTACGGATATTTATCACTCAGGAAACATCCGTAGTACTCAGCTGTGTTTGAACCCACGAATATCGGATCCTGAGCCAAGAAATTTACCCCAAGAGTGTTGAGGTCGACCATCAGTTTTTGAAGGACATTCACTTGTAAACCAAATCTTTTGTTGCTTGATTCAAACAAAGGACCATAAGATGAATAATGAATTCTAGGGACCCATTAAAAACAGTTCAGCGTTTTCCTGGAAATAGTTTAGATCGTTAAAAATAAGGGCCTTGGTTTGCTAGTGTGTTTTTATTTATAAGAGATACACCGAAACGAATGACTATCCCTAACCTAAGCAGTACTGCTCTTGAAATTAAATCCCAAAAATATGTTTTTAAGTAGATAGATAAATGTTATTCAAACTTATTTTTTATTATTTTGTATCTTGATACCCGTCCGAAAAATTTGAATATAATCATATTAATGTGGTAAGAATGAAGAAGGGAGAATTAATATAAAATGTATCCACTTTTACGTGTAGGGTGAACGGTAAATCATTTGGGAATTAGTTCATCCTTTAATAAAAACCAGTATAATTTCGTCAAAGACAATGCAGATAACACGAGCTCCACGCATTTATCCGCGTGTCCACCAATGTGCGAGTATTGCAATTTTATTTGTTGGTTGTCAAAAGATAATCTAAAAAACAAAGGCTCACCTCAAAATAAAAGTGAAATATTGGTTTTGGACTTAATACAACAAAATATTTTAAAATAAAGACACAAATATATATTCGATCAAACGTTTGGCCGTTACTTAGGAGTGAGGTCTGTTAATACCATCAATGAAGAACAAAACGTGTCTGAAGCGCTCTACCCCGCTGGCTATCATGGGCGTTAATTAGGCGACAATGAATGCCGTCATAAATATGACCGTGGAAGCGAAATGCGTGCACTATTATATTATTATTACTAGTATTATGATTTAAGTCAGGTGCACACTCGTGTAGTCATGAAGACAACGTGTGGGCGCAGTCAGTGGGGGTATCGTCACGATGACATTGTAGACAGAAGTGGCAGGAACCTATAACTTATGCGTGTTGGGACAGTCTCGACAGAAAGTTAGTAGCGCACCTAGGAATTTACTTTGGGAGGGGCGTATGACGTATCTTTCAGTTGGAAATTTTAGGGAGACTTTTAAACCGTATAGTAGTAGAACTTTTATGATCAAGTCGTAAGCCGGCTCTTAAAATATAGCCTGTCTCATATACTTAGAAACACCATACGTACTATTTCTATCCGGGGTTGGGGGTGATGTCCTGTTGTCCCACAGAACAGGCGGTAGTAGTACTCTTAGGTACTGATTTTTAACCAAGTACTTCCAAAAAGAAGTTAGATAAAATAATATTTCAAAGTGAACAGCTCTAATGCAAGGAACATCACTCTTGATTTTTTTTAAAAGTAATATTTACAAATTATGTTTGCCAAAATTTATGTACACGTACAATGACAATTAATGTTCCTCTATAATATGTGATATATAAAGATTCCCATGAAAAGGAAAGAAAGTGCTTACCTTTTACTTTTTTGTTTAATACTTCTGCCAAAGATGTTTCTTAATATCACCGTTGTTTTTTTGTTCCTAGGGTTGTTTTGCTTTTAATAATCTGTATTTATTAGAATTATACGTATTTATTAGAACTTTTGAACTGAAGTATTAGTGTGAATATCTTGAATGTATTATAACTAGCGTTTGCCCACAGCTTCATTCGCGTCAATGACAGTTTAAATAATTTGTTCATTAAACAATAACATTTCAAATCCCAGAGTTTTTAATTTCCCGCACAGAATTGAAAATAAATCACATAGCGTATTAGGTAGAAATTACCACGATGAAAACTTTGATGTTGATAAAAGATATCTCTTCAGAGTAAACAAATTAAATGAAGTATAATTATTTCTCTTTTGAAATGAGACACACAAAATATTTGTATAACCCGCCTCGGTGGCGTAGTTGGCTAACGCGCTTGTCGTGTTGAGCTCGACTGCTGAGGACGGGGAGATCGAAGTTCGAATCTCGGTTGGGTGAACTGGGGGTGGTTTTTCCTAAAATGGTTTTACACTCTCCCTTCACAAAAATGCGCGTTCATTTCCTCTAACTCAACCTTCCCAATTCCTAATCCATTAGCGTAATTATTACTTAAAGCGTATAGCCCGAACGGGTAGTAAGACGCGGTGCTAAATATTATTATTATTAATATTTGTATAAATTGAAGAAAATAAGGAAACAAAATTTAAGGCAAGGCCTCTTAGTAAAAGTCGTTAGGGGTTTTATCATCAGGAGCGAACAAATTGTTCATGGGAGAACCATTTGCCGAGGAGATCAACGCCTGACATCCTCAGGGTTTGCCCTTGCACTGTGTTGATGGTCATATCATAGCAAACCTTGATAGGAAATTGCATGCATTTAAACTGGAAGGGAAGGTCTGATTGATTTACTTACAAAAACACTTAATGGATTTAATGAGACTGCACAGCTTCACATTAATTTGGGAATCAAACACACTTAACAGTACGGGGTTTGTGGGACCACCCAAAGATTGTATACCTCTAACGCTCAAGAACGGATCATGGCCGAGTACTCTCCATCTTCAGGGTGCCGTCTACAGTATTTAGAATACGTCGACATAGCTTTTTGATAGTTCTTTGGATTATGTTTGCTGCATACATGAAGACAACCAATCCAAAAATCTGTATGGGCGTGTACTCTATGTTTAAGTACACTTGTGTACAGATCTGGGTTGATGTTTGAATCTGGGATCTCCGAACTTATTATCGAATCTATATAGTCGGGTATGATGATTTCCTGAAGTCATAACAGTGTCTGCGTGTGTGGCAATCCTGGCTTTTGCCACTTCATTGTGTAGATAAAACACTAGTATTGCCACTAACGTCACTAATCGGATCCTTGAAGATAATTTTTAAATAGCTTAACACCATTCTAGAGTAATTCTACATAATAAAAAAATACCACATTCAAATCTATTAAGTAATTATTTAATTATAAGCGAACATAGAGGTGCAGAAACTATCCTTTATAAAGATCTGTGAATTCAAAATCAAATAAACTAAAAATATTGTTTCTCTTTGGATTTCCTATTGAAATATATTCTGTAATTAATTAGTATTTGGTTTTGGCAATCTAGTTGTACAGGAAAATAATGAATTCTATATTAAATAGAAAAATTCATAACTGATTACGAGTATTAAGACAAAATCTTTGAAAAACATCAATATTATTCAATTTAATTCGTTTGATCAATAGCTTAAAACCCTCCAGGTATAAGTCTAAATAATATAACAAAAAGTTAAAAGGTTCAATAAATCTTAGACAACAGATATACAGTTCGACACTTTATTTTTTATAAATAGTATAGATTAATAATGAAAATTAAAAACAACGTTTAAATTAGAATTCATTATGTTAGTAAGAAATTAGTTCTTATTGATATTTTAAGGCAAAAATAAGTAGGTAGCCTTGAAACACCGTTCATACATTTTTCTTACACCTTATGTCACTAGTTTCATTTGCTCTTCTGTTTACCCTGTAAGGTAGCAAACTCATTTTGCATTACGTTAAAGCTATACAGGGTCATAGTGTAATACGTCTAGGTACATAAATACATAAAACTACAAAGTTTAAATAAACTTGACATGCCCTCAAATTCTAGCATGCTAATTAGGTTAATTAAATTATTCTATTATTTACTCAGAATTGTGAGTCTAGGTGTTATATTCACTCACAATGGAGTAAATACTCATTATTTTTTAAACCTATGAACTTTTTTTACTCTAAATTAGAGTATATATTCATTCATAAGCAATATATCCTAAAGTTATATTCATATAAATTTAAGTAAATATTCCAAATATTGAAAAAATGAGTGAATACTTAATTTTATTATTAATATCACTCATTGGTTGCATACATGAAGAATTTGACTTTTTTCTAAAGGCAAAATATTTGCTAAGCTTATGGTGTGGTAATGAAATGACAAGTTTTAAGTTAAGAATGATACATTTTTCTGTTGTGTTATGTGTTTAGATAGGAGGCTAACTAGACAGCAGATATCACTCAGCTGACAAAATTGAAATAAATCATTTTGTTTCGGACCATGTGCAAGTCTTCTTTTAGTCATTAACAACGAAATAACAAATCTACACATATGTAACAAAAGTGGGGATTTCATCACGCTATGTTAAAAGTATCAATTTGTCAAGATTTCATTGATGCGCATATGTACCAAAGACAAATAAGGTCCCATCCTCTATTCCAATGTCCAGGTGTCATTCTTTAGTCTAAATTATTATTATTAGCATCGCGTCTTACTACCCGTTCGGGTTATACGCACTTACGCTCATGTGTAATGGTAGGGTGATTGTGAGATGAAATGGAGGACCTACAGTTTAACGTGGGGTCCGAACCATAGTGGAGGGCTCGCATTCCACACATTCAAAAGTTGTGATTAGTACACGTCTTGTTAAGGGATGAAGGAAGGGTTTGGCAATCAGATAAATCTGTGCCGGGACCGAGGGTTGAAACCCCGACCCCCAGCACAGGAGTCAGACACCTTACCCCTAGGCCACCAGGCCACCCTCTTAGTCTAAAGAATACGATATTAAATAGGAGGATATTGTCGTATTTAACAACTTTATTAGTTTGGCTATTTAATCCACTTTTTTTTACTAACAGTGACGTGTGTCGTGGGGTGTTGCCAGGGTAAGCAGAGTTTATTAAAACTGTCCCTGTAATAATTACTTCTCCTCTGGGTCTCTATTTGATCAATAAGACCAATCATGGTAAATTCATTTCCGTTGATACCTAGATAATAATTGTCTTAGTGGGTCATGATATTTCATAGGTACAGTTTAAACAGACTGCTTATCCTGGCAACACCTTATGGGAGGGGAGGTTTCAGGGGGAAGTAGGATAAGTACCATCGAAAAAATTATTGAAATATATTCCAAGATAACATGCTAAAAGTTTAGATTCATATAAGTTTTAATTAGTTTTACCTTAATGGTATCGAGTCATTGAAAACATTAATTAAATCCTCTCACACTCACTCAGAGCGAGAGGTTTAATGTTGGTTTAAGTTTGCTCCCCCACCCCTCCTGTCCTAAACATAACTGTGTGGATATTCCCGTATAAATGAAAGATGGTTCTGTTCTTCACTTAAATAATACAAACGTCATACTGATGAGAAAACCAGGCTTGATCTTTATTTTAATATAAGCTAAGTTTATGTTTTGTATCGAACATCACGTAGAAATGTCAGAGTATGCTTCTTTTTGCAACTAAAACTAGGAATAGACGAAACTACCAGGGTCACGGGCGTCATAAAAGGGGAGTGGAAGGGGGGTGGGGTGGACACCTTCCCCAATATTCTGTATTTTATTAAAAAATTACTAATTTTCATCAATACATACACGTTTAAGGTAACTCCTATCATTTGACCCATAGTATTAAATAGTTAATTTCGTCATATTATTTGGATTATCCGTTAGGTAAAAGAAAATATTTCTAATTTAAAGTAAAAATAGGTTCATATTGTACCTCCCACACCCTCCCCTCTAATAATACCGAAATGCAACTTCTATGGCTACGGTGCTTTATTTGAGCAGGACCAATCTTTGACTGTTCCGTCATTGAACCGAGCCTATTACTTTTTGACGCTGTCTCTACGTCTTAAGTTGCCGGCTCCCACACCTAGATACAAGGACGTACCGAAGGTTTTTTTTCTGGGTGTTTAAATATACCACGCAACTCCAAAGTATTATTAATAATTCCTGTTTTGTATTTTACATCAATGCAAAGGCTAGCAGCTTAATGTATAAGTTAGGCTAATGTGATAGGGATGAGGAAGGTTTAATTTGGTGGAGGTGTATCCCTAAATTCGCGTGGATGGAGAGTGGAAAACTATTTAGGAAACCCCCCCTCCCCACTCCCTCTGTACATACAACCGGGATTGTAGCTCCAATATTTCCGTCATCGAAGTCCAGTCTATTGCGAGAGTGATGTCTTAAACCATTCAGCCACCGAAACGGGAGAAGTCTTATTAAATTAATAATACCAACAACCAAACAATGAATTTAAAGCCCTTCTTGTTTTTATAGGAATTTTATTGTAATATATGTTAATACATATCTTCATATCATTTTTTTAAGGGACTTCCCTGCGAACCACCGCATATAGAGAGCTCCACCCACAACCTAGCCATAAATTTCTGAATACGGCCATGAAATATTGATACTGATGTCAAGTGAAAGTAAATACGATGTGACTAACTGTTCGAAAACCATTAATCGCGTGTGTAATATACCGGATAACTGGTCGTGACATTATCTCTTAACCGTGCATGAACGTCGTCGTTATCGGATAACTCGGTGTGACACCGGCTCTTAAGAGAATCGAAACACGACCAATTGTATTCGGCTTTAATTATTTTATACCCAACACGGCAGACTAGTCGACTAAGATTCAAATCATAAGTACGTGTTTAATTTATGGGTTCTTCTATGTTACTGGTCATCAGTGGTCACATTTTAACATCCCACTGCAATCGGAATACGTCAGGTGATTTATAGTCGGATCGATATAAGAATAACCTTTTTACAGCATATATCCACCAGCTCACAGATTGAAAATAGTTTAGAGATTAATGCGAACAACATATCATTTGACAGGGTTAATGAGTTCAATACGTAGGAAAATTTTAATTCGCAAACACGATATTAGAGTGGAAATTAGGAAAAGAATAGAGTCGGAAATGCATATTAATACTCGCTCAGTAAGTTGTTGACATCTCGCCTGCTTTCAAGGAATGTAAAGCTAAGAATATATAAAACAATAATTTTGCCAGTTGCTCTCTATGGGTGTGAAACGTGGTCTCCTAACTTACATAACGAAATATCAAAAAGGTGTCAGAAAAAAAAAGTTTTTAAGATTTTATTTGGTCCAAAAAAAGGATAAGAATACTGGTGAGAAGAGAACGTCGCATAATGCTGAGTTACATACCCTGTATTCATAACAAGATTGTTAGAATAATCAAGTCTCCTAGATTACGATGGGCAGAAGATGTAGTGTGAATTGGAAAATCTAGAACCTTTTTCGAAGTATTGACTTGCATAACCAATGGGAAGAGACCAGTTGAAAGACCTAGACGTAGATGGGAGTATAACATTAAAATGGACCTGAAAGAGATAGGGTGTAATGAGGTTGACAGGATAGAACTAACTCTAGATAAGGATAGGTGACGTACTTTTGTAAGTGCGGCTAAGAACTTTTGAGTTCCTACAGTAGCCCCATTGCTTCTTTGGTGCTGACTGACAGCTCACAGCCAACTTTTGACAGTCAACATTTAGGTATAAACCTAAATTTTGACCATCAGAAGTGACAGCTGCTAAACACTTGTTTTTGCAGATCATATGGATAGGCGTAGGGATACATAATTTCTCAGCTCAATGAATCCAAAGGAAAGGGGATGCATTTGTCAAGGCTTTGATTATGGATGTGTAACATATTTGGCTTACAGCAGACCCGACGTTAGTGACAAATTCAAACACCAAGCGCTGTAGTCGATACCTTAATGTGGGAAGAGAACTGGAATAACTATTAATGTTTTATTGTAGTTCATTTGATAATGTGTTTGGTGTTAGCGTCTTTAAGAGAAATAAAAGTGAACAGAAAATTTTTAAATTTGGATGTCTCGAGATCATTCATTCCATCTAAATAGTTGGAAAATTTTCCGGTAAAATTGAAAATAATTTTTTTCCAAAAGGATACATTTCGATTCTAAAATTTTCTATTTCTAACTCCAATTAATTACGAATCAAATATTCTGTTTTAAAGAATTTTAGAATCGAATCAAAATTCAATATTGTATAGAAAATAGGCTTATAATCTATTACTAATATAATATTTCGTAGTAAAAATGTTTCGAATAAATTCCCAATGTTTTATAAAAATAAATTTTAATCAAATCCAAGTCAATTACTACTAGATTACATTATATATATTTGTTGAATCTAGCCCGATAAAAAAATCAATCACGTTCAGACACGAAATATATGATTAATATTTTTTTTATCTTAAGTTTCTGTTGTCAAGTCAAATTAAAAGTTGATGTGGTAAAATAAAATTTAAATATGACCACATGATATAGCAAAAATGTTATGTTAAAACTGTTGATTATGATTTGATACTGGATTGATGCTAATTTATATAGAAAGTTAAATTGTTCAAAGTTTGAGTTTTATATTAAAATTACCCGCATCGGTGGCGTAGTTGGCCAACGCGCTAGTCGTGTTGAGCTCGACCGCCGAGGACGGGGAGATTGAGGTTCGAATCTTGGTCGGGTGGACTGTGGGGGGGGGTTCTTTAAATGGTTTTCCACTCTTTCTCCACGCAAATGCGGGTTCACTTCCTCTAATTCAACCTTCCCAATTCCCAATCCATTAGCGTAATTATTACTTAAAGCGTATAACCCGAACGTATAGTAAGACGCGGTGCTAAATAATAATAATAATAATAATATATTAAAACTACAAATTAAATTCCATCTAATTAGAAAATGCGATATATTTGCATTTGAAATTTTTAGTCCAATTTGAATATTTTACGGGCATATCCCGACTTACGAAACTTCAACTAAAGACACTTACGACGCTTTTCAGTCACCATCCTGCCCTGAACTTGAGGCGCCTACTTCGCAGATACGACACCTTGGTGACATGGACGCTACTGCTTGTATCCATGTCAAGTGAGCTGCATGCCTACCCCTTTTCTAAATATAAGGCCTACAGTGGTTATTTTAGATGAAAATGTGCTATTTAAGATAGTTAAGCCCCATTATGATGATTGTAGTGCAGTACAAGAATCGCTAAGCGAAAAAAAAAGTACTACTTCAGAATTAAACGATTTTCGAGCTACGACTGTGTTTTGGAACATAGAATATCATAAGTGCAAGGTATGCCTGAATATTATAGCATTCAACATTTTTCATCGAATACTAATCTTAGTTGGATTCGGATTCAAAGTTTCTGAAGTTTTGTGTAGGTTTAGAAACGTTCCAACTCCCTCACATCTGTAAGGCCACGTGGTGCAATTTATCCCACCCCTTCTCCAGAGCTAGTCATCCCGAATAAAGGACGAGTGAAGAGTGCATACTCCCAAGAACACGAGGAGGCGACATTGTTCTCGGACACTGGAGGGTGAGCAAAGCAACACTAGGAGCGGAGGGCGATGAGTAATGGAAGAGGGCATCGTTGAGAGCATCAATTGTTCTCTCACCTTTTCATGGGGTGAAATGATTGTAAAAAGGGGGAGTAGAGGTCGCAAGTAGGTGGTTGCTTACGGTGATGCAAAGGTGCTAGGATGGCATTAACCTATCAACCAATGCCCGGGATTTGATGACCATATATAAATTATAAAAACATGACCTATTAAATAATCCAAGAGTTTTTTTTAATTACTTCAAATTTGGAGGGAAAAAATACCTAAAAATGTAATTGGCATGTTCGAGGGAGTTTTTATTTAGAATAAATGAATAAAAGTCTATTTTTTCCACTATATTTTGATGTGTGGGGTCGGAATTGAAGTCGGCTTTGGTTTTTAGGGTTTATTAATAGCACGACGCACTACTACAAAATGTAATGTTATAAAGAAGTTACAAATGGATATGAAGACTGACTTAGGAGCTCGCGAAATAACTGGTTTGGTAAGAAATGCTTAACCGATGGCCTGACAGACACCTTCTGTGGTCCCTCATGGATTCTAACCCCGGTAGCCTGGGCAAGACGGTTGCCCTTCAGTACAAGTACCCAATGACCCGAAGTTCTAACCCACGTAGCCCCAAAACGGGCAGAGTTACCCCTCTGAATAGATATTATTTTGTCAGCCTCGATAGCTCTAAGACAGAACCATAGGGCTATATACCACAAATCGGCCCCATTGCTAAGAACAACGCTGACACATTGTTTTGAGTTGTCAGCTGTTACGTCCTAATGTTTACTAGCTCATAAAAAACAGCGTAACTTGACCAGTTCTGTCATTCGCTTCTTTCCACACTATAATGTTAATTTAAACATTTTTTTTTTTAACTTTATGGGCCACCAAATTATTTCTAAACCCATACGGCCCATTATATCAAAAAAGGTTGCCGACCCCTGCCATGTACGTACTGTACTTGTTTTTGCAAGACAACACAGTTTTTGGTGTGGTATCCTGTTGTCTTAGGGGGCGACCAGACTGAGCACGCGAGCGAGCGACTGAGCGTGCGCGCTTGACCCGGTACAGTCTAGTTTACAGGCGCTAGGCAATATTATTGTATGTTGGTTCCACGACCCACGTAGCATCCAATACCTTCCGTGAAGTAATTGGGGGAGGGGGGTCAAGTAGCCAGTGACGAGACGATTCGGTAACACTGCAAATATTTTTAATGTACTGAAGTGTTTTAAAATCAGATTAGCCGCACCAGTGGCGGAATGGTGCGTTGCACTCGATAGATTTTGACTGGGAGGCAAAGGTTCGAATCTTGGCTCAGTGAACTGAAGCTGGTTTTTAAAACTTATTTATTGATGTGGTTTTTTCATACTCTCCCCAAATTAATGGTGATTCTTATTTGTAAATGTCTACTTTAATTATAATATTGAAGTATTTTAACATATCGGGTTTACATATATACATTATATTATTTATGGTCTAACCAATTAAATTAGGCCATTAATAGCAAGTGTGTTAAACCTATCACTGATAGAAAAAAAGTCAAATATCATGTCAAAATGAGAAGTTTCCCTAGCACTCAATGAACCAACATACAATAATATTGCCTAGCGCCTGTAAACTAGACTGTACCGGGTCGAGCGCGCGCGCTTTAAAAATAGAACCAGTTCTATCTTTCAAACGCGCGCGCTCAGTCGATCGCTCGCTCGCTCCAGTGTGGCCACCTCCCATTACAACCAATGTGTTCTATTTTATAATTTAGTCGCTCGCGCGCTCAGTCTGGCCGTACCCCTAGGGTGTGATAACTACGCGCTCGCCAGTTTAGCCGCTCACTCACGCGGTCACTCGCACGCTTGTCAGTCTGGCCGAACCCTTACAGAACAAGCGGGTAGTAGACCCATAAGTACAAGTTTTTAACCAAGTAAATCCAAAAGTACTGCTTTTTGTAGTTAGATAAAATAATATTTCGGAATGAGCAGCACTATCGCAAGGAACACGATCCTTGAGTTTTATTTTTTTGAGAAATTTGATTTACAAGTTCTATTTGCCAAAAGTTATGTACATGTGCAGTGAGAATTAAAGTTACTACCTAATATTATGTGATCTTTTTAGTTATCCATTAAAAGGAAAGACAGAATCTACGTTTTACTTTTTTGTCTCTCAAAGATGTTTCTTGATATTATCTCTTAATTGTTGCTTTTAATGCTGCGTATTATTATAACTTTTGTACTGAAGTACTGTGTTGAAGAGTTTAGCAGCTAATTTCCTTAATTATTTAAAAACAATAATAAAGTAGGAAAAAAATTATGTTTCTTTACGACTGGAGCTTTTCTTGACATTGACGATGAAACTAATATTATCGTAGGTATTATTTGAGTTGATACAACTGCCTATTACTTTGAACTAGCAATTAAAAGTTAGTAAGTAATTTTGTGTTTCAATTTTTCTCTCTCTCTTTTTATCTTTACTCTATAAACTCTTCGCCATTTCTCCTTTTATTTTTTTAACACATATATAGTAAAAAAAAAGCTGCTTTTGGGATATCTTTTTGGACCTGTTTTTTCTAAAATAAAATATGCTCACCATACTTGTAAGATAAGACTATAGTGTATTAGTCAAGCTAAAAAAATTAATACAAATATTTTCTTGCAATACATCGTCATTGTCCACTATTCATTCTATGAATAAAGTCTAGCGTTTTCCGTGCTCATTACAGCATCGTCACTGGCCGTTACTGTGGGCCCACACGTTCGTCAAAAAACTAGAGCAGAACAGAAACGTGGTCACGTGACAAGATTTTCGCCTAACCTGTGCGAACTGTTCTGCTGAAATTTAACTCATCTCTACTTTTTCCGCTCTGTCAGAGATGTTCGGCACAGGAGAATCAATCAAATCTAAGAACAAACCATCTCAAATCAGTGCGCATGCGCAGTGGCCAACGCATGCGCTTTACAACCAGAAGAAAGCAGACATCTTTGTTGGTCGTTGTGAGAAGATTTGAAATAACTCGTTAATGTAAAGCGTGTATATGGATGTATTGGATTGTGCCACGACAAAGAATTATAATTTTAAAACATCAATCAGCAGAATGATCTAAAATATGTGTTTATCAATTAGAAAATAAAATATGTTGATAATCAGCTGTTTTAAATTTGAGATACAATGCATCATGGGTCAACATAAAACGAGTGAATTGCTGCCCTACTCAGGCGGATTCTGCTTTCTATTTTCGGCCAACGTGGGAATCAAGCTTGAGTCAACAGACTCTGCAGTGAGGAATTGCACACACAGCAGCTATCCCGTACGTAGGTTTATCAGTCTTACTGCAGCTTCGTACTGGGTCTACCAGGGTTCTAGCAGAAATAGTTGCAGCCCCAGTCATGTCACAGGATGGACCACCTTTCAGACAAGAGTCCACAAGTGTATGTGGGTCAAAGACTCGCTCAAGGGGGCATGTCCTAAGACCTCGCTGGGCAACGAACCCCCTTTCCCACCGAGCCTCATCAGCCAGCACTAAAACAAAATGTTCTTAGGGTCAAACCTACAATAAATTTTATTTCTAGCACCGAGTAGAGAAACCATCCCCATTGGTTGGGCGTGAGAGCCAAGGCATTATTATCGTCTTATTTTCATTTGCCGGTGATTAAGGGGTCAGGGTATCAAATCTCAGTCGGGTATAGCGAGATATTCCTCACCCCCTTATGCGGTTTCTTTAATCTCCCTCCACACAAATACGGTACACACACTCTTTAATTACTACCTTGCTCATCCCTACTCGGATAATACGGACGGGTTGAACAGAGGTTCGTTTCGTGACGTCACAGTACGCGCCCGGCTCGCCGCCACCAACTTCATGGCAGTATAGGGCGTTCCCGTGTTCTTGCCACACAATTCTTTACTCTACACCTTAATTTAGATTTGATATCTGGAGTCACCTTGATGGAACGTGTAAGAAGGGCCTGCCTGAACTCATCACACTACAAGACGCACTCTATGAGTGGGCCTTATGACGAAACACCGCAGGGTCTAAATGACAGGCGGGTGAAGGGTGGTGCTTGAGGAAAGATGAAATAGGGGAGGAGAGAGCGTACTTCGGTAAAGTAGCCCGCGATTGTGATTGTGAAAGCCCCAAGGGGGGGGGGGGAGAGTAATCAACGGGCGAACATAAGGCAGGAGCAGGCGTGATGGCTTCTGGGTGGGTTTTTAACGGCACATACATTCGACTTCTTCCTTACCGCTTCCCCCCCAACCTTCACCAGACATCACCCGCGAACCCTTCCATTATTCTCTTTCAATTCTTTATTTCTCTATTTCTCTTTCATCGTAGTGTTGTTCCTCTTTTTCTCTATCTATGTCTTCCCCACGTACTTTTTATTTTAGTTTCTTTTTCGTATTAGCTCCGCGTGAGAGTCCGACACTCAAATGGATTACCATTTGAAGGGGGTTACGGGGGTTGTGGGGGTGGACCCCGTGCTGTTTTGTAATAGTGGACCCGCCGCGTCTAAAGAATACAGGGTGGGCTGTTCGCCCTGGAAGAGAGGGAAAAGGAAATCACATATTCAAATACACGGTTAATATTAAGATTTTTAAGACAGGTAACGTGAGTTAATATCCAGATTTTTGCAGTTTTTAGAACAAACTTTCTTGGCTAAGGTAAAAAAAAAAAAAAAATCTTCAGTAGGTGCGTTTAGTTTAATTTTCTACACATAGTAAATAGTAATACTAACAGTTCTTGAATATTTTTCATGGATATGGTGGCATGAAGCCAGGACTTTTTCTCTTCATATAAAAGTACTGGCCAAATTATGCCATTCCCAAGATAAATATTTAAGAACTGATGAGATTCATATGCCAAGAACATTAAACTAAAAGTTTATACTGAAGCAATAATTTATTTATATGGGTCAAAAATGTTTGTTTCTATAGAGACTGCACTGACCTTGATTCGGGCTCCCTTCCCTTTCGCATTAACAGACCCGTGCCGGTGGAGCACAACGTACTAAAAACGCCATTCTCATGCTTTAATGTCGGTTTCATAATCAGACTTTGGGCCAGTTTCATAGTCAAATTTAGTACGCCTCAAGTGCGGCGCTACACTAAATACATGACGACACCTACCTAAACCAGAATTGGCCGTTCTCGCATAGGAAACTGGCCCATTCCATTCTGGTTTAGGTAGGTGTCGTTATGTACTTAGTGTAGCGCCGCACTTGAGGCATACTAAATTTGACTATGAAACAGGCCCTTAACCTGCTTCAAGTGTGGTTCTACACTAAATACAACACGACACCTAAATTCGATTGGAATGGGCCAGTTTCATATATTAAAACTGGCCCATTCCGTTCTGATAAAGTTAGATGTCGTCTTGTATGTGGTATAGTGCCGCACTTGAGGCGTGCTAAGTCTGATTACGAAACTGGCCCTCTGTCTATGGCTCCTTCATGTCTGAGCCGGATGGAAACGGACAGAATTTCGAAGTTGACGAAGCATAAACCATTTTCGTCCATATTACTCGTTAGCGCATACACATCAGGGCTATATACAGCCCTAGTACACACGCACAGACCCACACTGTAGGCCTCTTTATCTTTAGAAACTAAGCAAATATTAAGAGCAGCCCAAGAATACAAGAAACTAATATTCATATTTGACTTAAGGTATGGCAGAAGGGAGCGCAAGTGTTTTTACAGTTTTTATAGAATCAAAATATTTTGTGCCAAAATAAATCAAATATTTCTCCAGTAGCAACATAGAGTTTAGTTTTCTGCACATGCTAATATCAACAGATCTTGAATATCTGTTAAGAGTGTCCTAGAATTTTGCCAAAACTTTTTCTCTTTATTTAAAAAGTTTTGACAAAATTACAGTACACCCTTGACATATATTTAAGATCTGTTGATATTATCATGTGCATAAAACTGAATTCTATGTTGCTACTGGATAAATATTTGATTTATTTTGTCCGACAAATTTAATGCTATAAAAACTGTAAAATTACTCACGCTCCCTTCTGCCGCACCTTAAGAAAATTATTTATAAACAACACCAAGAAACAACACACGGGACAACCCGCTTCAATGGCTAAATGGTCCAAGGCAGGGCTGTTCAACTTGAAGTTAACTATGTGCTTCATTTTATATTCCAAGACACGTGAAAATGATGGCTAACACGATAGATACACTCACAAAGTATAACGGAAGACTAAGCTTGCTCAGCTCACACTGAACAATGCAGCAGAGACAAGTGACGGGGAGAGGAGGAGGGGGGGGGGGCCGAGTTGTCCATTTGCGTACGAGGGTAGGCTACTATTATTATTAGCACCGCGTCTTACTACCCGTTCGGGTTATACGCACTTACGCTAATGTGTAATGGTAGGGTGATTGTGAGATGAAATGAAGGACCTACAGTTTAACGTGGAATCCGAACCACGGTGGAGGCCTGGCATTCCCCAATTGATATAAACTACAGCAAATAATATATATATAAACTTTACACAATTTAAGTCTGATCATGTTTAAGCAACTCCTGGATGACGTTATATATGTTTAAAGTTTTCTAATGCGTCTCGGGCAGCAAAATATGCTGCCGAGGGCCGCTAGTTGATCAGACCTGGTCTAAGGCGTCACTCGCGTGTTACACTGACCTGCTGAAGACTGAAAGACTAGAGTCGGGTCCACTGAGGGTGTTTTTTTTCCTAAAATGGTTTCCCATCCTCCTACCACGCCAGTGCGGGTAGTTTGACTTTAAAATGTTTCCTTACTCATCCTTACCCCATTAGAGTAATTATCGTGTATGCGTATAACCTGAACAGGTAGTAAGATACGACGATTAAAAAAAAGGAAGGTTTTGCATTAATTGCCATTGTATATCTTCACAAATGATGTATTCTGGACATCTTCAGAATTACTCACTTGAACTTTTGATTGTTTAAAAATGAGGTGGCCTAATGACTAAGTAATTTTGTAGTAAAGGAAATTAATAGAGCTAGAGAAAAATGAATAATAAACTACTAAGAGTAAACTTGATGAAGAAAGCCCACCAAGGGAAAGAGGGAAAATGTGGGAAGAATCCAATGTACAAAGGTGACGTTTTCTTCCTTTCTTTTGCCATCTATAGTAGACGTAGTCTCCCACACATTTTAACACAAATAGAATAATATTTCGGCATTGTTGCCTTTATCAAACACAAAGAAGAGAGTACAAATAAATAAAACAAACACTGGATTACTCCATTTTGAATTTAAAGAAAAAACTGTTAGAAACACATTGTGCCAACTGTTTTGGGGAGTAGAGATAAATTCCTTGACTATGGTTAGTATTTATAGAGACCTGCTTACATACTTATAACTAAAAAAAATGATTATGTATTAATAAAAGAATGAGATTTTTTTACTAGAACAACACTTTTTTTCAATGTTTTAAAAACAAAACAAAAACATTTGAAAGAAACCGTATTATAATATACGTGTCATTTAAAAAAATCCTTATCAACTATATTCAACCGTTTTTAAACCTGCTTCGGTGGCCGCATGGTCTAAGGCATCATTCTCTAGACTGCGGGATTCGAATCCTGGAAGGGTGACGTGAGGAGGTTTTCCTCCAAATTTTTTTTCACTTTCCCTCCACGCAAATGAGATTACACATAATCTGCATTCAACCTTCCACATCCCTTACTCTTTAGTGTAATTAGTACATATGCGTACAACCTGAACAGGTATAAGACGCGGTGTTAAAATAAATCTTTAATTTGATTTTATAAAAAGGAGTTTAAGATCTCAGTTTGTCCAATAACGCTACCCACGAGTATTTAAGAACAGCCTGAGCTAATTACTCCTAACATTTCCTTATCCATGGATTCCCAGCTTGAGGGAAATGCACCGAGTCGTAGAAAAACACGCCTTATTTCTTTTATTAGAGTTACAATTTTTACTATTATGATTTGTTTGTTTGTTTGAAAGCTGCACAAAAACTTTTATCTTCTACCTTCTGATATCTTCCCGATGGTAAAAAGAAACAACCACTCCTTACTTAATCCATCCTCACTCGACTTTTTCTACACTTTCCTGTACTCTCTTCGCTTCTACAACATCCATACACCTAGTCATGTGTACTATTTTATTTTTAAAACTCTTAGTGTTTTTATTTTTCACACATTCGTCTAGCACATTTTGTCACGTCTTACATGGCCTACTTATTCCTTTTGATCCACAAATTCTACCTTCATATATTTTCTTCGTCCCTCGATCTACTCTCATCCTCTCAACAGGCCCAAAAACAACATAACACGCATCCTTCCCACTGACCTAATGGATTACCTTTCAAACCGCACTCTTATAGCACCCCTTCATTACCGACTCTGTCCATACGAGTTTGTCCACATACATTTATATCTCATTCCAACCGCGTTCACCTTGCTCTTGTGTGTATCTGACAAAGCCACGTTTCACATCAATAAAACAATGTTGGCGTTAACACACTTTTATATACTGCCATTTTTAACTCTTTCGATACTATTTCATTTAAATCTTTATAACTATTTATAATACAAGCAAAATAGCAGATACCCATTTTGAACCAAATCGCTAAAGAAAGTTTTTGTTGTTGTTAATATTCGAATTTAAAAAAAGTCATCACTAAACTACCCATAACGAAAATTCCTCTCAAAAGTAAATCTACAGATTTATTTGTCATGTTCATGTCAAATACTCTCAAGATACCCATTTGTAAACAAATCGTTAGGACCATATTTTAAATATTTCCAGTTAAAAAAAATCATTAAACTATCCATATTATTTTTCATAGCAAACAGTCTCCAAATATACATAGTGAACAAAATTTAGAATTACTTTCGAAATATTTAGAATTTAAAAAAAAATCCCATCAGTAGACTACCCTTCAATGAATTTTTGCCCCCAAAACAATCATTCAGTGCTATTTGTCATGTCAAACAAATCCTATGTAGCATTTTAAACAAAACCGTTAGTCATTTTCGAAAAATTTGGAATCCAGAACCAATACTCATCAGTAAACTACCATTAATTGAAGAACTAGATTTTAAAAAAAACCTTTTGTTTTACAGCTTTATAAAATATAACTATCAAGTTTGAACAAAATCCATCAAACCGTTTTGGATCCGTGGTCAGGACAGACATAGAGACAAACAGAATTGTAAAATCAACTTTTTTAGGTTCATGTTTACTAAAAACGTAAAGATTCGTCATATCTCGAGATTGATTTTTTACAATCACAAAACTTTCTCTTGATATTAAAAATGTTAACCGCAAAAAATATGAGAGAAATGCCTCTGTCTGCCCGCCCCAAAGTGCGAGTATTAATAGTTATAATGATGATAATAATAATAACACTCCAAAGCAGGGGGACCAGCAAGCAGGGGGAGACAGGTGGGGCTATTACCCCCCCCCCTGAGATTCTGAGGTTATATAAATATTAGAAGACTAATCCCAGCCAACGGTGTTCTTAATTGGCGCTCAAACAGTGCCCCCAGCCAGTTATAGAATATAACAAAGAACCTAATTATTAGTATCACCCACCACCAGGCCACCTGCTGACTTTAGGGCTGATAGTTCAGCGCATGCGCGAGCAATTCCAACTGCATTCCCTATTCAAATCGTCAACGACTTCCACCCACGAATTTTGATACATTTCACCCCCTCCCCTTTATTTTATATCTTATTTTCAAGAAACAAGGAATGCCTTAAGAAGCGTCTTTTGAGGCTTCAATTTAATAAATTTTCCAGAGGGAGGACCCCCGCCGTACTGGAGGGTATTCCATAGCCCCCAGACCCCCGGTTTTCCCGTCTGGAGAAATATACTTCCAGAAGGAATTTCAATTTTTAGGATAATTTTATAAAGTAGCTTAATATAGAAGAGTAAAATTTAATTTGATATCTTGTTGAATAAGGTGAAGTGATTTGTCCTTGATATTTGCAGTTGTTTCGCAACCCAATATTTCAAGGACGAAAAGGGTTTGATCAGGGGACTTATATCTTAAGCTCGATATGTCTTCTTTGCAAAGACCTAATATTTAAAGCTTGCAGTTAAATATCTCAAATTTACCAACACTCCAGTACTTCTTTAGGGTTTTTTTTGGAGGGGGGAGGGGACGAAATCCGCTGTGTTTTCACGGTTTTTTTCCGGACACAAAAAATTGCCCCTGTTTTCCAGGTGTGTGTCAACTTTGTTCTCCCATCAGTAGGAATGAGTTCTAAAGGTCAAGCTTGTCTAGTCTGGTTTGACCTTTGACACAGAGGTCAAGGTTCAAATACCGGCCAGGTGTACTGGCGGTGTTTTATTCCTTAATAGTTTCCCATTCTCCCTGCATGCACTGCAGTGAAGTTTCCTTTAAATAGTATCGTACTAATCCTTACTTCATAGACGTAATCAATTCACCGAGAGTAAAGTATATATGACAGCTATTTCTTTTATTGAATACAATATTCCTACCCGAATAACTTCCTTAACACCTTATCTACACATTTCAAAGACAGCTTCTAGTAACAGGTGGGTAGTTTTGTTTCGGTAGATTTATGAAAACTGTTTGTCCACAGAATAGAGAGAAAAAAAGCGAGGACATTCTTGTCTTCTTTAATTATCAAGGTGTGGCTGAAAAACCCAATACCACCAGTAAAATGTGACAAAAGAGATACGTTACGATGTGGTTGTTCCTGTATGGCGAAACACAATCTCATATATCTATGACATTATCACCATGCTACAAATAAAACGAGACCATCAAAAATATCCTTTTTTGTATTTTAACTGGTCCTAATCATCTGGGGGAAAGCATAGCGAATAAATTTAACACAACTTGTGGTGTATGAAGTTGTGATTTAAGGTGGGAATGCAGGGAGCGCGAGAAAAGGTAAATGATTTAGCAGTTTTTATAGCAGAGCATTTTTTGAACAAATAAAATAAAATATCACTCCAGTAAAAATTAAATTTTAAATTATAGCACCACGTCTTACTACCCATTCGGGTTATACGCTTAGTTACTAATTACGCTAATGTATTGGGGATTGGGAAGGTTGAATTTAAAGGAAGTGAACCCACATTTTAGTGGAAGGAGAGTGGGAAACCATTTAGGAAAAAAACACTCCAGTTCACTCAACCGAGATTCGAACCACAATCTTCCCGTCCTCAGCAGTCTAGCTCAAAACGAAAATAACGAATTAGCTAACAACGCCACCGAGGCGGGTATCATTTTTTCTATTTAGCACCGCGTCTTACTACCCGTTCGGGTTATTATACGTGTAAGTACTAATTACGCTAATGTATTGGGGATTGGGAAGGTTGAATTTAGAGGAAGTGAACCCACATTTGTATGGAAGGATAGTGGGGAAAGCTTAGGAAAAACCGCCCCCAGTTCATTCGAACGAGATTCGAACCTTGATCCTTCCATCCTCGGCAGTCTGGCTCAACCTGAAACTAGCGCGTTAGGCAACTACGCCACCAAGGTGGAGTATGGCTCGAGTAGAAATATTTAGTTTAATTTTCTTCACATGGTGACCTTAACAGTTGTTGAATATCTGCCATGAGCAAAGAGTCAGTGGATGACAAACTTTTTAAATGTAGAGAAAAAGTTGTCATTAATTTTTAGGACACCCTTCGCAGATATTCAACAACCGTTGAGATCACCATATGAAGAAACTTAAAATCTATGTTTCTACTAGAAAGTTATTTGATTTATTTGAAAAAAAAAAAGTTTTAGTTAAAAACTGCAAAAATACTGTCCTTAACTCGCAAACCCTACCTCCCCATTTTAACAGTTTATAGCTTTAGAAACAGGCATAGCAAATATGAGGATATATAAAGAATAAACACTACACTATTTAAAATAGATAGCTTCGTTTGACTTGATTACCGACCAATTAATTGGTTTTAAATCCCATCAGCAATCCCTTTCAAGGTCGCGGAATGTTTCGGGTAGTGTAACAATGCTTGTTGACGCTATAACTTTATGTTTACTTTTTAAAACGACTATAATTATCATAGGAAGATGCAGAGCTCAAATAAAATCTAAATTGTTAAAATGATAAAAAAACTCTCAAATTACTGCTTAGATTCTTTTTGGTTACTCAACTTTGACAGTTGCTTGCTGACCTAGTTTCCTGTAAAAGTCTGGTGTTTAGTTTAGATAAGTGGAGTTGATCGCATAACCTCCAAAATACTCGCCGTATCCGTCGATTCTCTTTTGAAACATCTTAGTCTCATTCGTACTATCCTTATAGACAGAACCCACTCTAAGGAAGTGTGACAAAGGTTAACGCTCCAGGGCCTTCACAAACTTGATTATGAATACTTATATTTATAAATTCACGAATAAAATAAAAATCATTTTATTTTAAAAAGTCTTAACATTATTTTATCTCCTTATCGAGATTAGTCCCTTAATAAAAACATACAAAATAGTCAATAATGTTTTTGTTTTGAGCAAATCGATGACAAATTGTTCCTTACCCAAATAAAATCTTTAACTTTGAGTTTTTAGCAGTTAGTTTCACAAATAAAAAAGTATAATGTTGAAACTTTGAAAAAAAAAATGTTGAGGCCTCAATCTTTTTACAGCCCTCGGGCTTCCACAGATCTAAATCAGACCCTTATTGTACGATCAATTTATAATAATTAAATCAAGTAGGTGGGCTTAACGTCACACCCATTTTATTTGTCGGTGATGAGGTCAGGATTCGAATCCCAACCGACGATACTTGGAGTAATTTTTCTTAAACTGTTTTCCCCTTCTTCCTATTTATAAATAAAGGTACATTTCCTATAAACTATACCACACCACAAGTGTAGATATATTCGGGTAGCCCGTACGGGTAGTATTATTATTACCACCGCGTCTTACTACCCGTTCAGTTTATCCGCACTTACGCTAATGTGTATTGGTAGGGTGTGAGATGAAATGGAGGACCTACAGTTTAACGTAGAATCCGAACCACAGTGGAGACCTGGCATTCCCCACATTCACAAGATGTCTTGTCAGAGGTGAAGGAAGGGTTTGGCAATCAGATAAATCTGTGCCGGGATTGTTGAGGCCTCAATCTTTTTACAGCCCTCGGGCTTCCACAGATCTAAATCAGACCCTTATTGTACGATCAATTTATAATAATTAAATCAAGTAGGTGGGCTTAACGTCACACCCATTTTATTTGTCGGTGATGAGGTCAGGATTCGAATCCCAACCGACGATACTTGGAGTAATTTTTCTTAAACTGTTTTCCCCTTCTTCCTATTTATAAATAAAGGTACATTTCCTATAAACTATACCACACCACAAGTGTAGATATATTCGGGTAGCCCGTACGGGTAGTATTATTATTACCACCGCGTCTTACTACCCGTTCAGTTTATCCGCACTTACGCTAATGTGTATTGGTAGGGTGTGAGATGAAATGGAGGACCTACAGTTTAACGTAGAATCCGAACCACAGTGGAGACCTGGCATTCCCCACATTCACAAGATGTCTTGTCAGAGGTGAAGGAAGGGTTTGGCAATCAGATAAATCTGTGCCGGGACCTAGGATTGAACCCCGGACCCCCAACACAGTAGCGTACGTACGGGTAGTAGAATTCAATGAAAATAACAATTAAAAAAAACTATTATACTTACGCTTCTGAGTTAATAAGGAGTCACGATGGTCTTGAAGAAAAAAAAATCTGTTCAAATTCTGAAAACGGTCGGAGGCCACTGAATTAAACCTACCGGGGAATAATGATAAATGTAGAGGAAATATATCTATATTTGTATGGCGGGAGAGTCAAAAAACCTTTCAGAAATAACCACCTACCCTCCTTACAGTACACCCAGTTGGGATTTAAACCGCAACCTTACCCATCACCGGCAAACCCAAAGAGAGAAGCTTGACGCTAAGTCCGTGTGCCTACCGATGCGCGTGATTATTGATACTGACACAGTGTTTGTAAATAAGTGTGTTGGATGTGACAGCAACATTTCAATACGATATATTTATTGCCATAAAGTGACATTCATCACTTTTAAATGAGTGATCAAAAATATGAAAATTCAATCACAAACTAATTGTATATAAAGTAGTAGAAAGATAAGACCTAAGATATCCGCGCCAGTGTTTAAATTGACATATACGTTAGTTTCGTGTTGTTTGGTTAGCGGGGGAAGGTCAAGGTTCGAAATCTGGCCGGATTTACCGAGTTTTTTAATTTTACTAAATGGCTTTCCCTGACGCAAATTCGACTATATTTTCTCAAAAAACTACATCCCTTGTCCATACCCTAATTATGTGGTTTAAAAACATATAGCTATATTGGGTAATAAGAAGTGGTACAAAAAATAAAAAGTTGTGTTTGTTTCTTACTATTTCTTTATAATATGTGTTTGGTAAAATATCTTGTTACTAATTAGCGTGCGCACAGCTCTGGACTCAGTACTTGGTATGACAGGGTGTGACGTGTTCTGCCTAACTAGCTGACATGTTTCCCACGGTAGGTAATTCAAAGGAAGAACCTTTTATGGCAGCTAGAAATGCTACCAGATCTACTTCGACTATTTTTTTGTATCGCACCTTACTACCCGTTTGTGTAATAATTACGCGAGATATTTTAGGGATTAAGGAGGTTATATTTAGAGCACACCCGACCGAGATTCTAACCTAAATCTTCCCGTAGTCTACTGTGGGAATAGCGTGCTGAGCCACGCGGCCACTGAGGCGGGTTCTTTGATTTATTCATAAGTTCCTGAATTTTTTTGACAAAACATAATTTTTTTTAGTGTTTTGTACACAAAGCTATATATAAAAACCAAAGTAGTTTTCAATACAAGACTCTTAGAAATTTACGGTTTATAAAATGAGTATTAATACCAAAAACACTCACAAGTCCTCTAAACCTTTTGATTTTGTTTTCACCTATTTATTTTCTTGATTGGACTATCAAACACTTTTTTTAGGAAACTTTAAACCATGACATTAATTAATCGAGAATCGTTGCCATTTTTAAATTAATATAATACAGCATTTACATCTTGTAGGTGTAAATAGAAAGACAGCTAGCTATATTGTTCCTCTATATAAAGTAATCTGAATTTATATTAATAAAATGAGGAGTATGTCTGTCTGTCATGAGCAATGCTTAATATCTATCGCATATAGAAGTAAGGCATTTAAAAAAATTAGTAGTCATGTGCACAAACGTGCGCATCTCAAAGCAGGAATTCTAAAATTTTATCAGATTTTTAAAATTGGATTAAAAAAAAGTCTAGGCCCCGGGCAAAGTAGGGCTTGAAGGCACTTACTTAAAAGCTATTTTCCACATACAGTACAATCAATAAACTATGAATATTTCTCCCGGGCAAAGCCACGCCGGATACTTCAATTAGATGGAAATAAAACTAAGAAATCACATTCTTATATTTTGAATTTTGTAAATCATCAAACAAATATCTGAATATTCCAGTATTTTTTTATCTCTCAGATTTATTCCTAACATTTCCACAGACAAAAAAAATTCCCTGACTTTTCCGAGTTTTACCCGTTTTTCAGATACGTATCAAATCTCAGAAAGCACCCTGGACACAACCGACCGGGACTCCCTCCAATATCCCCGTAACTGTCAAAACCAAACTGGACGATATTCTTGTTTAGTCTGCCTGCCCACCAATGCGGTTAAAGACCTCCGAAGGCAACTAAAAATGTGTGTGTGTGTAAAAATATTTACCAGTAGCTGGTCTGCGAATCAAGTCAAAACCGAAGACAGCTAACGAAACTAGAGAGCTCATTTAAAAATGACAGGTAATAAATTAGAACTTGAGAAACAAAACACTAAATAAAGATTGGAGAATAAAGTGGGGATGACGTGCACACACGAGGGACTAGTTAAAAAGAGTATTTACAATGTTAAAACACTGGAAGAATGTTTTGGTTTTTCGGTCGACCAATTTAAATATTTTCCTACCCAAGAATTTGAAAAAAAAACCACAACAAAAAACAGGAATGTAAAGATTATAAAAGTAGCGATTTTAAGTGGAAAACATTTAAATAAAAGTATTAATATTAATATTAGCACCACGTCTTACTATCCGTTCGGGTTATACGCTTTTTTAAGTACTAATTACGCTAATGGATTAGGAATTAAGAAGGTTGAATTAGAGGAAGTGAACCCGCATTTGCGTGGAAGGAGAGTGGAAAACCATTTAGGAAAAACCACCCTCAGTTCACCCGATCGAGATTCGAACCTCGATCTCCCCATCCTCAGCAGTCGAGCTCAACACGACTAGCGCGTTAGCCATCTACGCCACCGAGGCGGGTAAATAAAAGTAATATAATCTATAGGCTAAGAAAACACTGTGCAAATTAAGTTTATAGGCACAGTCTTAAAAAAAAAATATTTAAAAATAATAGATTACAAATGAATAGTAAAATAGTTGCTCGACATCTTAGCTCAATCAGTAGCGTGCCTGTCTACTGAGATAAAGGTTTCCGGGTTCGATTCACGGCATGGTCGAAAAACGTATCATTGGTGAAATGTTGATTTACCCTTTCACAGTGATGAGAATTAACGGCCGGTGTTGGGATTTTGTCTTTGTTCTATATTCTAGTTAGTTCATAAGTAGTGTGTTGAAGTAATCAGTTGGTTCATAAAATGCACGTTAAATATCTCAAATAAATGGAGAGAAAAGAAAGTAAAATATATGTAAAATGATACATCACAAAACCAAAATGGTAGTGAAATAAAAAAAACAAGTCTGTTATAAATTATTTAAATATATTAAAACTAAATTGGCAGGGGCCGTTCTTGGTTCAGAGACTAATTTAATTAATGACACTATTTTCTCATTCTTAGCCAGTACCTATGAACATAAGAACATCACTCACATCAGTAATTCATTTAAAAGACTAAGTAGCCTTGGTATGTCCGAATAGTAGTTCACGATAGCACAGAGAATTTATTCCTCTCTTTCTTAAATCTAATCTACCATAATATAAAGCAAAAAGTGAATGTTTGTGTCTAGAAAAAGGCCCTTCTAGACGATCTGAAAACTGATTTCACATATAAACTTTTTAACAAATGACTTGCCTACTTTAGTTACCGTCTGAGATAAGGCATATTTATCTCTCTCTCTCTCTCTCTCTATATATATATATATATATATATATATATATATACATACATACTGGATTATAGATGTTGGGAAAACCAGGGTGTAAATCCCGGTCGAGTGATCTGAAATGGATTTGTTTCTTTTCCACTCTCCCTACATACAACGGTGGTTACACTTAATCAAAATTCAACCTTACTCATCCCTTACGCATTATCGTAATTAGTAAATATGGATATTACTAGAACAGGTAGTAAGAAGCGTTACTAGAAAAAATATATTAAAAATGACTTTATTACTGTTCAATTCATATAAATTTATCAAATTTTAACAAATTTGGGACAAAATCATTTCGTGACAATAGTGTTATTTTAGGAAACAAATGGTCGCGTTACTCTCGCCACTCTCGGTCGAATAATCAAGATGGGCTAGTCGTCACATACGTCAAGCTACTTATGTATAGAAACATGTGATATCTTCTTACTTTCTAGAAGTAACAGAACACATACAAAAAAATAAGAAGCTATATCAACTTAAATCTAACGGGCAGAGCGTGGTAAAAACAACCTTTATTTCCCCTTAAGGTGGGAGTGTAGTTTAAGGGCCATGTTTTTTCAATTTTCATAGCAAACATTATTTTGGTTAAAATAAATAAAATACTACTTGAATACAAACATGAGAGATTAATTTTCTCCACATGGTGATATCAATAGTTTTTGAATATCTGTCATAAATATAGCGGTATTTGATGAAAAAAAAATTAAATGAAGAGAAAAATTGTCTTGAAATTTCAAGACACCCTTGACAGATATTCAAGAATTGTTGATATCACCATGTGAAGAAAATTAAATTCTATATTTAAACTGAAGAAATCGTTGATTTATTTTGACAAAAAAAAAAGTTTTTGATATAAATACTGAAAAAAAAACCACTGCCCTTTTACTGCGTCCCCTAAACTTCACCTTAACTCGACAAGATGTCAGTGATACAGCTTTTCTTCTCAACAGGACCATAAGCTGTATTAAGGCTGTAGGGGGGAGGACAGGCATCCATTTCAATAAATCCCTCTTGACAAGTTAATCACAAATGACAGTACAGAATGGGTTACTAAGGCTTCAAAAGGACAAAAAGAAAGGCTATGGCACAAAATAAGATCCAAGAAATTTGTATTTATTTATTTTTTGTCACGTAGAAAGATGATTGTATTTATGTTAATGGACTTTTCCTCTCTTTCTTTCTTTCTTTATTTTTATCTTTCTATTTATTTTTAAGATAAACCTGGTCACGAATATAATTTTAATAATAAGAAAAGTTTATTATCATTTCTTAGACGAGGGGTTAAGAAGGCGGCTTAATTAATCGAGCATTTCTCTCTGTATCTTTCCTGGTTGCAAATCAAGTTTTGAATTATTGACACCCAGTTTTTTTAATTTACTATTATATGTCAATGTTCTAGGTTAGTCTAGTTTCTAGGTGCCGACATGGTTGCGCACGCGTACTAAATGTCATCTAGTCTGGTTGGCCGGTAATGGGGAGGTACGGATTTAGATCCCAGCTGGGTTTACTGAGGGTCATTTTGCCTGAATGGTTTCCCACTCTTCATTCATCCAAATTCGTATTCACCTGTTCTAACATCCATCGTTCTTATCCTTACTACATTGGTGTAATTAAATGTGGATAGCTCAGACAGGCAATAAGACGCTGTGGAAATAACATTTTGTAAGCTGTGTGCTCGGTATGTACATATAGTTCTAACGTGGACTCAAGCAATGGAGTATGTATGCTTGTTGATAAGAAGCGCCGAAGTCGTGATCACTAACTTTTTTAAAAACAAAATCGCTCTATTGCAATTAACTATCTTGAGTGGCTTTTGACGTTTAACAAAATAAAGTTTGTCTAACATAAATATATCCTCCATTTTTTAAGGGAATAAGGGAGAGGTCTAGATTTTATGACCGCCTACTCTTTAGCGTCTCGACGCGCCCCTCATTTCCGCCGCATCTGTCAGACGGTAAAAGGGTCATCTCCACCCAATGACACACGCGGATAGGCCACGTCAACCACGATGTGATAAAAATACGCTCCTTTACGTCATTAGAGCGTAATAATTATGCCAGGAATAGCTCTGACAAGACGTTAGGTGTACTTTTACCCTGGTTTTGATAGGAATTATGTTCTAGAAATGATTACTTTGTACAAGAATCCTACTGAATGGTAGTATTTTGGTAGGAAAAAGGGTATTTTAGAACGGTAGATGGTAGTTCATTATGGAAAACTTTTTATCCTACCAAAATATTACAATACAGTATCATTCTGATAAGAAATAAGGCCTCCCAGATCGGCTTTCATACTAAACTCACGGTATACATCTAGACAAATCTTGCCGTACGAATTAAAATCACAAAACAAATATAATATGCTTGTAGAGCGCGCTGGAGGACTCTATTTTTTCAGACCAGGCAATGGGCCTGTCAGAAGACAGAACATCCAATAAATACAATATATATATTCCTATAGGCTGAAAAAGTAGGAATACGCATATATAATGATTCTAATTGGTTAAGAATGAGGAAGGAGGCCTTTTAGAGGTAATATACCAACATTTGCGTTGGAAGGAGAGCGGAAAACCATTTAAGTGAAACCACTCTCAGTAGACCCGACCGGGATTCTAACCCCGATCTCTCCATCATCAGCAGGCCAGTCTAACACGAGAGGGACCTCTTAAATCATTCGGCCCCTAGAACAGGTTAAAATGACAGTTGACCGTTATATTGAGGAGCCATGATTATTTCCGTGGTCTCTATTATCTGTTCAAAAACAGTTCCTTTAAGTATATTATTAGCACCATGCCTTACTACCCATTCGGGTTGTACGCACTTACGTTAATGTGTAATGGTAGGGTGATTGTGAGATGAAATGGAGGACCTACAGTTTAACGTGGAATACGAACCACGGTGGAGGCTTGGTATTCCCCACATTCACAAGTTGTGATTAATACACGTCTTGTCAGAGGTGTAGGAAAGGTTGTATAATCAGATAAATCTGTGCCGGGACCGAGGATTGTGCCCCTGACCCCCAGCACAGAAGTTTGACATCTTACTCCTAGACTGCCAGGTCACCTCTCTTCAGTATAGTTTGTTGTTAGGCTGTTAAGGCAAGGAATAGATGTAGAGCTTGTAGTAAATATGTTTTTATATTATAGTACCTAATTATTTTTCACACCAAAAAGAGGAACGATCACTCCTTTAAAAAAAGCTCTACTCCCCCTTACAATACCACCAACCCCACCTCCCATACCTCAACGCAATGTAGTTGGATGTATAGACTAAGTGATCCTTCGTCCAAGATTTTTTTTTTGGTCTCGAAATACCTCTTAACTGATTTTGTCCACGATCGGTTAATTATATTAATATAATTTAAAATGTATCCAGACTAAATAAAAATGTTTGGATTAAGTCAGCTGCTAAAAATAATAAATGTAAAATATGACAACAACGTGCTTTCATTGACTTAATTATTGATACTAATGGCACAAATATAAAAATAACATGACTATAGGTTGCATTATGACCCATTAAAATGACAACCAACTTTTCCAGCTCCTATCTGTAGTTTTATAGTGACAGTCCTAGAATATGCCGAGAAAAATAATATCCCCTTAGTATAAAATTACTAGTAGTACCAAAATCCTCATAAATAATTTTAGCTTTGCAGATTGCCTGCAAAAGTAGTAACTCATGATGCAAAACATATTTTTTTTTTAGCACCGCGTCTTACTAACCGTTCGAGTTATATGCTTTAAGTACTAATTACGCTAATGGATTGGGAATTGGGAAGGTTGAATTAGAGGAAGTGAACCCGCATTTACGTGGAGGGAAAGTGGAAAACCATTTAGGAAAAACCACCTCCAGTTAACCCGACCGAGATTCGAACCTCGATCTCCCCGTCCTCAGCAGTCGAGCTCAACACGACAAGCTTACCGAGGCGGTTATATATAAATTAAAGTGTATTGATCCCCGTCTTACCTATCTGTCCAAGAAATCCTCGTATTTGAATTTATTATTATTATTAGCACTGCGTCTTACTACCCGTTCGGATATTTGAATTTAATCTGGTAGATAGGATTCAGAGGAAATATATTAACATTTAAATGGACTGAGAGCGGCAAACGATTCAAGGGGGGAGGGGAGGGAATCAGATCTACCAACCGGGATTTGAACCCCGACCTCCATGTCACCCCTTAAAACCAGACAACTGACCCCCTGTCTCACGTGTTACCGTCGGGCACTGCGAGTGACACATTTTGAAATTCTCCGTGAGCCCAATCTTATTTTCGAACGACGACTCATCATCAGCAGCAGGGAGGGGAGTGAGACGTGCGTCAGGGGCTGTGACGTCAGCGAAGTGTCTCCGGTAACTAAACTTCCCTTGTCCCGACGGGACGAGACACGCACGGACGAGCAGCGACCAAACAAGTTGTCGTTTATTTTTGATCTCATTTACAAAAAACAAAAAAACTTTTTTAAAGCCGTATCTTCAAATGGAGGTCGAAAGATCCATCTTCTGGGATATTCTAGATTAAATCTCGATGAAATAATACCCTCGGATTATCATGCAAATAGACTGTTAGAAAGCGTAGAAAATAACATGTACAGAAGACAATTATGAAATATGTCAAACTATATTCCGTTCACGGTAGGTTTTTACCTGGATGACAGTTCGTAAAATCATATGTTTAGGTTTTGGGTTGCCAACACTTGTAAAATATCACAGTTTTGTTATAAATGTAAAGATCTTTAATTACCTGTTTTATATTACATTTAAAATCACGTAAACTTAAGTTTTCTCATACTATTTAATTTTTTTAAATAATTTCTTTTTATTCAACTCGAAACAATATTTTAAACATAATTAAAAGTTCTTATTTTTCATTTTGGAACGTTTTTGATTATGTTTAATATAGTGCACACATCAATACCTTTTAATACAGGCATCGTATTTACTTGGAAAAGAGAAAATTGTTGTCATTTTTTTTATGATTATTTTATCGTATTTTGAAATATTTAACTGAATAAAGTATTTTCATCAACTGCGTGTCTGCATCATTGTAAAAAACTAGTTTACCGTTATGTTCAATCGTATGGTTTGGATTCGTCAGTGGCTATTTTGAAGCTATGTTCGTTAGAAGTTTTTGTGAAAGTGCTGTGAATATTTTTTTAAGGGGAATAAAACTATAAATAAACTTTGTGTCCGACCTCAAATAATATATAAATAATATTGGCCTAAATTACTGTGGTTAACTATCACATTAATATAGTACCATTTGTTTTCATTACAGTCATCCAAAGTGATAGATGTCAGCTGTTGGCGTAGTGATATATTAGGGATTACTTCTAGTAACATTTCGAGCTGTCATCCAGGTAAACTTAACTCGTGAATGACTTATACACACCATCTGTCAAATATGACAGCCTCGATTTACATGGATTCGAGCTACGCGGATTCGTAGATTTGCAGTTACGGTACATCGACTTACGACTAACAACGATATATAGAGAGCTCCATTTTAAACATAATAGATGGTGGTCCTAGTAAGATGACTCACAACTGATAGTGATAGCCATTTTATTTGTTAAATAAGTTTGTTTAATTTTACTTTCCCAAAATTTTATTTTCATAATCAGACCCCGTTTAGTTGTAATCGTCATTTGAAATGAGTATATATGTCAATCATACATTGTGTGTAAGCACCATTCACTTACAAGGTTTTTAAACTTGCGCGAAAATCTCCGGAACGAATTAACCGTCAAAATCGTGTGCGTGGTTTGGCGTATGGATATTTAAAAGTATATTTAATGATTTTTCGAATTACCAGAAACATTTGTGTGTGTGCACTAAGTCTTGAGACCCTTCTGGATAAACTCATACTTACACTAATGGGGTAAGGATGAGAAAAGTAAGTAGAATCTGAAGGAAATGTAACCACATTAGGGCAAGTTGGAAATTACCAAGGGAAAACAATTTTAATACATACGGCTGGGATTTGACCTTTAAACTCCCTGTTACTATCAAACCAGACAGGACAGACGTGTTTGTCCATACGTTCAACGGTGTGGGTGATAATGCTATTTCTATGAATATATGAACATAAGAGTGATTAGAGTTTATTAAATATTTGATTATAGGTGCCAATAGTCTTCAGTTCTGTTGAGCACCACCTACTTGGAAGGATTTGTCCTCCCTTTGAGGTAGTTCTGATGGAAGCGGTGGTTTGAAGCTTCAAAACCACTAAAGCGATTCCTAGCCGATAGTATCCACTTGTCCATCACAGACTTGGCCTTTAAACTAAGAGGTAAGAATGTTCCTGACAATACGGGTCCCTGGTTAACTCAGTGGTAGAGCATTGGAGCGCTAAACCAAAGGTCTCGGGTTCGATTTACGTGTCCAGGTGTCAATTTCAAATTTATTCAAATTTGATTCATTTACGGATGATTTCCGTAACTATATTCCCCCAAAATTTTCCTTTCATAAATAGTTGATTTTCTGCTGTGACCATGTTAAAATTAGTTTTATTTACTTTTTTTCGGATGTTCATTCCTACCTAAATAAATCTTCTATATTTATAACAATTTGATATAATTTTAAAACCGAAACATTCGCGTAAAGCGTCACTATATATTTCTTGTTTCAGAACCTTAAAACTTTAACTGTGAGGTTTACAATTCTAGGATCATGATTAATTTGGCTGTGACAGACCACTTCTTGAGTCTCGCATTATTCAAGATACTTTTATTTCAGAATGTGCTTAGGACCAAATGTAAACGGAAGGCATCAACATACCCCAATAAAACTATAAGAAACAAAGTCCTATGATTGATAAATAAATGGCTCACTTTCAATGAAGTTTCAATCCAAGTGTCACAGTTCCAGAAACAAAGTAAATGGTAAAAAGGAAATAAAGTCATTTGTTAATAAAGTCTCAATTAAAAATGTAAAGATAGTGAAGGTTGCCTGAGAGGTTTTGAAGATTCATAACTGCTATTCTCATAGGACATACCGCAGTGTGAGGATATTTTCCTTCGAGTATGCGGTACCCTTAAGGTGAAGTGGGAGGGTAAAAGGTAAATGTTTTTGCAGTTTTTATAGCAATACTTTTTTTTATCATATAAATCAAATTAATTCTCCAGTAGAAACATAAGAGTTTAATTTTCTTCACATGGTGATATCAACAGTTCTTGAATATCTGTCCCTAGGGTGTCCTGGAATTTAATGACTTTTTCTCTTCATTTAAATAGTTTGTCATCTAACGCCGCTATACTCATGGCAGATATTCAACAAATGTTGATATCACCTTGTGAATAAAATTAAACTCTATGTTTCTACTGGAGAAATATTTTATTTATTTTGGCCAAAAAAGTTTTGCAATAAAAACTGCAAAAACAGTGCCATTTATTGCTCCCCTTTCAACCCTACCTTAGGAAATAAATAATATTGTAACCATAAAAATCAAAATAATAAAATATACTGAAAATACGATTTGAAGGATTGTCTCCACTCTCGAATTATACAATATGTATAGTACCTCAAACATGCCGAGACGCACGAGCGGTCACAACCAAATCTCCCCTCTCCCTCCACCAACTCCTTCATCATCACAAAGTAGACAGGACAACCCTGAGACAATATAATCCAACTTCTTCCAACACGGCTTGGTAAAAAAACAAACACATTCAGCTGTGCGCAAGGCATGCTCACCCTTCCCTCTTCACTCACTCACTCACTCACACACACACACACACACACACACACACACACACACACACACACACACACACACAACCGCCGACTAGGCTTTCCTTCACCACCCTTCATCCTGTCTGCGGATATCAAAACGAAATCACGAGTAATTCAATCTTTACAAGTGGGAAGGGATGTGAAAAAACAAAGAAGAACATGAAAGGGGAAGAGAAAGCCGCAATGTTGAACAACAACAAAAAGAGGAACCTTTTTTTATTTATTTATCTTCCCGGGTTTTCGACAGCAAAGAAATCTCTGGAAATGCGTGGAATATAGGATGTACAAATCTAAGTTGCTAAATGTATTTTAAAGTTGTAGTTAACTCTAAACATAATTCTTACATTAAATAAAACGCAACCAAATCTATTTACATTATTATTATTATTATTTAGCACCACGTCTTACTACCCGTCCGGGTTATACGCTTTAAGTACTAATTACACTAATGGATTAGGAATAGGGAAGGATGAATTAGAGGAAGTGAACCCACATTTGTGTGGAGGGAGAGTGGAAAACCATTTAGGAAAAACCACCCCCAGTTCACCCGACCGAGATTCGAACCTCGATCTCCCCATCCTCAGCAGTCGAGCTCAACACGACTAGCGCGTTAGCCAACTACGCCAATATATTTACAATATAATGTAATTAACTTTTTTTTTTACTAACAGTGCAGGTTATACACAAATATGAATTTTACTCTAATGGGATAGGGACGAGGAAGGAAGCATTTTAGAGGTAATCTACCGGCATTTGCGTGGGAGGAGAGTAGCAAACAGCTGAGTCAAAAACACCCCCAGTAGACCCGACTGGAATTTGAACCCCGATCTCCTTGTCATAAGCAGGCTAGTCCAACCCGAGAATGACGCCTTAGACCACATGGCCACTGAGGCGGTTAATTAACTTTAGATAGCCCGCTTCGGTGATTGAATGGTCTAAGGAGACACCCTTGCAATCGACTGGATTGCGATGACGGGAAGATCGGAGTTCGAATTCCAGTTGGGTCTATTGGAAGCGTTTTTGCACACTAACTCAACGCAAATGCGGGTACACGTCCTTTAAATTCAACCTCACTCGTTATTAACATAATAGCGTAATTAATAAATAGAATCCTCGGTCCCGGCACAGATTTATCTCTGATAAGACGTGTATTAATCACAACTTGTGAATGTGTGGAATACCAGGCCTCCGCCGTGGTTCGGATGCCACGTTAAACTGTAGTTCCTCCATTTAATCTACCCTACCATTACACAATAGCGTAAGTGCGTATAACCCGAACGGATGGTAAGACGCGGTGCTAATAATAATAATAATAATAATAATAATAATAATAATAAATAGGCATATAAACCAAACGGGTAGAAAAACGCGGTGAAAAAAAGTGGGCACACTCCGTTTAGCCTAAATTTGTCTTAATTTGATTGATTACTCTATGAACAAATCTTGTTTTTTTTTACCATAGTGGTATGCCTGCTAACTTACAAGGTAGACGAAAGGTACATTTTCATAATAGTGAACTATTAAAATGTTAAGAATATTTTGACTATTTCAAACAATTGAATAGCCAAGAAAATAATGTTAAATTGTTTGAATCCATTGATCTGGAAAGTTCTTAGACAGCTTTTAAATAAATAAAAACATTTTTCCTTTTTACGTGAATAAAACGCTCTAATTTTTGATTGGACTAGATTATGTTTTTTTTCTGTTTTGTTTTTTATCGTTCGTGGATGTTGAATGTTTTTCAGAAGTGTTAGTTAAAAAAGGACAGTAGGCCTATTTACTTTACTTTATCAGTAGTTCCCAAACTGTGGGTCTTATGACCATATCAGGCCTCCCATCATTGGACAGCCGTATGCGCGGGTTGACGAAGAGATCTTTCAGTCGGGCGCTAGTCAGCTCCAACCAGCTCGTCCTGGGCATCGACGATTACGACGGTCCTGCCCATCCCTACCACAGAATAAGGGACGGCATCGTGAACCCCTTTGTCGACGTCGGCAGGTGACCTAGGATTCAAATTAGGGGATTCGCGACCCCCCTCCTAGTCGTGTGAAACTGGAGGTTGGGGGGAGATAGCGGGGTATGCCGGCCCAAAGGCCGTGATCAATGATAGTGCGCGGGTTGCCTAGTGCTACGGAGAAGGGCACCCACGGAGTAATTACCGACCAGGTTATATGTGTTGTGTGAGGGGGACATAAATCTCACCGCTTAAAGTGATTTTGTACCTTAATTTGGGATAGACAAAAATGAAAAAAACTTTTATTGATTATTGAATACTAATGTTGCTTTCGAGAACCCCAAGGGGTTGGTGTAAGTTATTGTTTCCCTCATGTCTTCAGTTAATGTTCATCAAATGTATTATATATGGATAATAAAATTTACTTAAGAAAGAAGAAAGAAAAAACTGTGGGTTAGAAGCCAATTTCTTGTGAGTCGTAACATTTTTTTGTGTAGTGATATTTTTTAATATTATTCTAAAATAAAAAATCATGAAAAAACAAGGAACTTGAAAAAAGGAAAAAAAAAGTCACATGGAATACGAATACGGGAATCAGGTTTCATGTTCATACCTTCACTAACAGAAACCTGCTTGGGTGGCCGCACGGTCCAAGGCGTCACTCTTGCAGTAGACTAGACTGATGGCGACTAGGAAATCGGGCTTATAATTCCGGTAGGGTGAACTTAGAGGGATGTTAACAAAATGGTTTTCCACTATCCCTCTATACAAATGCGGGTACACTTTCTCTAAATTCAACCTTCTCAATCCCTAGCTCATTAACGTAATTAGTACACATACGTATAACCTGAGCAAAAAGTAGTAATTAGTGAAAAAAAAGTCAGAAATCGTAAACAAGCGCTTGGTTCCTTCTAAACGATTCATTATGAGAAATAGATTAGTTAAAGTTATCAGTTTTTTAATAGCTCAATTTGAGATGAATTAGACCTACCTCCTTTTCCCCCTCTACACATCAATTGAACTCTCGGTTAAATTACACAATTAAATACAGCTATATGTGCATACATACTTTTTTTTCTCCGCCACGTCTAACTAACCATTGGGGCTATACGCATTTTAATTACGCTAATGGGTTTGGGGCGAGTAAAATAGAATTTAGAGTAAATGTACCCGAATCAGCATGAAGGGAGAGAGGGAAAACATATATGAATAACCACACTTAGTACCTTAACCTGGGGCTTGAGCCCCGACACCACCATCACCGACAAACCAAACCAGACGTGCCTGATATTTTGTCTCCATGCCCACCGATGCGGGTTACACCATACAGAAAATGTTATGATAATATATTATGAACCATCAAATCTAAAAACATCAGAAAAGAATGAACCCAATTATATTTCCGAGTCGTCACCGTCACCCTTCCCCCTCCCCCCTCCAGAGCTTTCAACCACTTGTTATCGACAGCACTAGATACGTTGCCGGGCAGTGCGTTGATCTCCGGATAATATAAACTACCTTGAAATTATACGCCTTGCCTACTTGTTTTAATTGGAGATATTACTCTAATAGTAACGGCAGCTATACATCACGATACATTAACAATCAAAAGAGCCGCCCAGCACGAAGAGACGGAGGAAAAATAAGTGCCTCTTATGTGAATATATTAGCAGCAGATGTCGAAGCGGTCCCTTATGGATGAACATGTATGTATATATTCTGTGAGCGCCTAGCTTGATTGCATGGCACGCGGGACCTCCTGAGTATATTTTACTCCCGTCACCAGAGGTTGAGCGCCTAGATTGATTGCGTGACACGTGGGACCGACCACCTGATTGATTATATTGGACTCCTGCTACCAGAAGTTGAGCATCTAGCTTGATTGCTTGACACGTGGGACCTCTACATAATATTATACTCCTATTACCAGGGACACAGGAAAGTAAGTTTCCCGGGACCAGCCTGTTTGTTCATCTAAAATAATTTCCCCATATCCTACATATTAGCAACATTAAGATACATAAACATAATATAATTTTGAAATAGCCAACACAGCGCAGGACTTAATGACTATTCTTTACTTGTTTCGTTCTATCCACGTACCTTTTTGTAAATATGTGTATATATATATTAGTTTATATTGTGGTATTATATATATATATGTGCGGAGTGAAATTAAGAGTGTTTTTCTTTCACTATTTCATGTTATTTTCATCGTTTATTACATTGAAAAATTAAATAAACATAAAAACCATTTTCCCGGCTAGATGCAATAACCCCATTTCTGCATATCATTTTTCAAGCTTTCGTTCCCTGATTAACTTCAGCCAAAGAATTGATATTATTATTATTATTACTGGTTACCATAGCTTAGGAACTATAATAGCTTTGGACGAGAAGGTTTGTAATGAGAACGGAACGAATTATGAATAGCTCAGTGGAAGAGAGAGAAAGCATTAGTGCACTAAGAATTGAGAAGTAGTGCTGGAAGAGGATAGAGAGAATAAAGTGGAGAGATCAAGTGACCAATTAAGAAATTCGAGGAAGATTAAATGAAAAGAGAATAATTATGAAGAAATACCAAATAGATGGACCACATTATATGGCCTATTGGGTGATGTAGGAGGCCGCATGGAAGTGGTAAAACAGACCAGGAAGGCCGCGAATGCAAATGATTAACTACCTCAAAACAAGGAAATGAGATGAGGTTCAGGAAATAAAAAAGGAAGCTGCTTATACGACATGGGGGAGGACTCAATTTGGACGAGGGAATGGACCTGTCGAAAGAGAGAACAATTAATAATAGTAATACAAGTTTTACTGTTACTGTGTTAATCTTCCTTAGTGGGCCGTTAAAACCACTATTCTGATTGAAATGCTCTTTATTGGGTAAAGCAGGGGTGCAATAAAGTTGAGTTTATTGAACTAACGGGGTGTGGTGATAGAAAAAAAAAAGAACCACTGGATTAAATCAATAAACAATCATTTATAGTTTGATATAAGGACCATTCATTTTTATTTTAGTCCTAAAGTGTAAATATTCTAAAGAATTGAGAATTTATTTAACTCATAGGACAAAACAGATATGTTAAAAAGTTGTATTATTTTATTGACTCAAATAAGACAGTCCAATCAATAAATAAGGCATTTGGCATCCTTAATCGTAAATAAATCGAAGGCAACATTTAAACGTGATTTTGAATTATAAACAAATTATGTTTGACATAATTGCAGTGTTAGCTTATTTTTAATGATGTCGAATTAATATTTTGCAGTCAATATTTCTCATAATAATTAAATCTGAGATGCCATGGCCTGAATAACATTTAGAAGGTTGGTGTTTTTTTAGCATTGACTTTTATTACCCGTTCGGGTTTTACGTTTATGCACTAATTACGCTAATGATTAAATGGATTAGGAAGGTTATATTTAGAGGAGGTGTACCCGCATTTGCGTGGGAAGGGGGAGATACAGAGGGGGGGGCGGGACTATTTTGGAAAAACCACCCTCAGTCCACCGGACTAAGATTGAAACCTCAAGTCGCCTCATCATCGTCAGTTTAGTCAACTGCCAAATTAGCGACTTAAGGCTATGCAACCACCGAAGCGTGTCATGAATATAATTATAATTGTGTTTTAGGAACAAGTATAAAATTTACTATTACTTATTATTTCTGAGAATCAATGTTGTTTGCAACTAATTCAGGTTAAAGTTTTCTTTGGTTCTTTCATGAATCAAACATAAAAAATACAGTATTATTCTTTTTTCTGAGAACAAGTTTTGTTTATAGATACTTACCGTTAAAGTTGCCTTTGATCCATTCATAAGTCAAATAGTTCACAATTGAATATTTTTTTCTGGTAATCGAAATAAAGAATAAAGATTTTTATTTACGTTCCTAAGATAGTTTGAGCTTTTCTCGCAATTGTCGGTCCTTCAGTTTGATCAAATAATTTTGACGGTCGTTCCATTAGACAAGTTTGGAAACCACTGCTCTAGAGTCTAGACCAGAGGGATGAGCAAACTACGGCAAGCCGGTATGTTCGGTCCGGTCCGCGGGACAAACAATTAAATTATTATTATTATTATTATTATTATTATTATTATTATTATTATTATTATTAGCACCACGTCTTATTACCCGTTCGGGTTATACGCACTTACGCTTTATACGCACTTACGCTAATGTGTAATGGTAGGGTGATTGTGAGATGAAATGGAGGACCTACAGTTTAACGTGGAATCCTAACCACAGTGGAGGCCTGGCATTTCCCACATTCACAAGTTGTGATTACACGTCTTGTGAGAGGTGAAGGAAGAGTTTGGTAATCAGATAAATCTGTGCCAGGACCTAGGTTTGGACCCCGGACCCCAACACAGAAGTCAAACACCTTATTCCTAGACCACCAGGTCACCCCAAACAATTAAAATGTGTTGCGTTGTAAAGAAAGTTTTTAAAACTACACCAAAAAAACTGTATTTTAATAAAACAATACCAAATATAACGTTTAAAAACTTGATAAATTATGACCAAAAATATATGCTAAAATTTACATCGTCATATTCATGCGTATAAATGTTTTAAAACATTAAACTTAAGAAAAGTTATATTAAAAACCGACTTACTGATGAGCATGATTGTCTTATCTATTTAGAATCACCGCCTCACAGTTATTCTAAGCCATATTATGAACAAGGGCTGGAAGTTCATTCCACAGTGTCACTCGTCTAACACCCAATCATATAGACCTACTGAACAAACTTAAAAAACATACTTAACCGCTAAGGTATTTATGATTGGTATATATTCTCAAAGTATTTAAACTTATTCATAGTCTATTATGCGTGTTTATCATCATTTTTAAATGAGTTTTACCCGCCTCGGTGGCGTAGTTGGCTAACGCGCTTGCCATGTTGAGCTCGACCGCTGAGGACGGGGAGATCAAGGTTCATATCTCGATCGGGTGAACTGGGGGTGGTTTTACCTAAATGGTTTTTCACTCTCCCTCCACGCAGATGCGGGTTCACTTTCTCTAATTAAACCTCACCAATTCCTTAATCCATTAGCGTAGTTAGTACTTAAAGCGTATAACCCGAACGGGTAGTAAGACGCGGTGCTAAATATTATTATTATTATTATTAAATGAGTTTTGAATAAATAATGAATTAGGAATTGGGTAGGTTGAAATTAGAGGAAGTGAGCCCGCATTTGCGCGTAGGAGAGTGGAAAACCATTTAGGAACACACACACTCCTTCCCCCCAGTTCATCCAACCGAGATCCGAACTTCGACCTCCCCATCCTCGGCAGTCGAGCTCAACACGACTAGCGCGTTAGCTGATTACGTCACCGAGGCGGGTTGAAATTAATTTGTTTAATCCACCAAATTAAAAAAATAAATTATTTAGCCCTCCTGAAAGTAATTTTGCCCAACACTGGTATGAACAGAGCCAAGTAAAGTGTAAACAGAGCCGTGCCACAGCTAAAATAAAGTGTGGGCAACTACAATACACCACACATTGCGGGTAAAGCATTAAAGTGCTTGTTTAGACAAGAATCTTGTAAGCTTATCTTTGTTTGTTAATTTTTCTCTCTCGATGGGTGGAAGAATGACGCATCTTTCAATTTAATTACTTCTATTGCGTTTAGAAGAAAGCTAACGTTTGTGTAATTAAGTGGGCAGTAATAACGAAGTTTAGAAGATGTAATGATGATAATATTTACGTTACGGATGTATCAGTATCAAGTATCATATTCCGTAGATTGATAAAATGATGCCTGGAGACTTATATTGGACCCCAGACCTTTGGCTAGGCGCGCCAATGCTCCCCAATTTAGCTATCCTATGGTACCGGGTTCGATATCCGTGTCTAAGTGTCATTTTTCAATTTACAAATATTTATTACGTTTCTCAATTAGGTTATTTTTGTGTGTATCATAACGTGTCTTACCATCCGTCTGGACCATCCACAAATTTGCACTAATTGGGCTGGGACGAGGAAAGTATTATTCAGACGAAATGTACACGTAATTGCGTGGAGATGGAATGACAAGAGCAATTAAACGAAAAATCTCAGTACTCCCGACCAAGCTTCAAACCCTAGCCTACCCATCATCGGGTAATTAGATTAGAATAGGCTGAAATCCTTGTTTGAGTGCCCACAAATGTGGGAATCAAAATTACTAACGGGCTATTCCAAGCTTTATGGATGAGGAAAGTTGTATGTAAGAAGTGCACCCACATTAGCGTGGAGAAGGATAGATAGTCCCTACTCCCCTTCCAACTCATTTGGTGAACCTTGACCTCTTTAATCACTGGTAACCCCACCGATTGTGAGCTTGACGCATTATCTAACTTGTATCTAATATAATATATTATATGTATGTATCCATTTATTAAAACTCATTATAAAACGACTTAGCTAAGGGCCCCGGGTTGTATTCCTTGCATAGCCGATTTTATTTTAAATCATTGGTTGACTATGGTTTTCCCCTATCAAAGTGAATAATTAACGACCGGGGGCTGGATGTTGTGTCTGTTATATATTTAAGTTAGTTTATAAGTGGTGTTCATAGAGAGCACGCCTCAACAACAATTTTTTGTTTAAATCATTACTAAGTGCCGTGAATGGATGTGCGGATTACTCGTTCCAGAATAATCTTAAAATTTAAATTCTTAAGATTAAGTGAACTTTTTTTATTTCGTGGACGTTAAAGAAAATGTTGGCAGTTCCCCGATAAAATTCGGTCCAGGGTTCTAATCACTTCCTTCTTACTCATATGATACAGGAAAGAAGAGTCTTTTTTTCCCCTCATCACCGTGTCTTACTACCTGTTCAGGTAATCCGCATAAATGACAAGTAGGTATTTTAATGGGACATGTATAAAGAAGAGAGTATTGTAGACGTAATATACCTGAATTTGCCGGAAGGAGAGAGGGAAACCAAGAAAGAAAATCCACCCTCAGTAGACCTAACTGGGATTCGAACCCCAGTATTTCCATCATAAAAATGTCAGTTTCACATGATAATGACGCCTTAGACCATTCGTCCACTGAATCGGGTGAAAGAAGAGTCAAACCATTGAATGAACACTCCGTTCACCCTGAAAAAGTAGCATTCCTAACTTTACTGACTACCCGATGGCCTCATCATAATAATATAGGCTATATTAGAGTGAAACCAATCTATTCTGGTAAAAAGGCTAGAAAAACATGATTTTTTTTGTGGTTAATAAATGTATATATATATATATATTTCCATTAGGGTTTCACGCATATATTTATTACGCTGATGTTGTGGGTATGAGTATAGTTTCATTTAGAGGAAATTTACTCGTATTTGCGTGGAGAGAGGGTAGGAAACCATTTACGAAAAAACCCACAATATATTAGATTGGGGTTCAAACCCCGATCTCCCCATCTTTGACAATCCAGCCTAGTGCTAGGCTAGGCCCCGCGACCAGAAAAGCGGCTAAAAATGGTATTATGTTACTAAATAGTCAGTGTTTTAGATAGGTATTGATACTTTAATCAAATATGGTAGCTGAAGATCACGTATAATGTATATGAAAACTGTATAAGTTAATTTTGTCACTGTCAAAACAAGTTTCTTCCTATCATATTTCAAGGTAAACCAAAGAGTTACATCCTTTTTACATCGCACCGTTCTCTTCCAGCATGCGCTCGCGGTGGAGAATGTGGGAACTAGGTAAATTAGCTGGATAATAAATATTTGTGTGTACCTCTCTTTCCTCGAGGTTGATGAACTGCTCTTTGGCGGGGGGTGAGGGGGTTGGGGAGACACTTACCGCTCGGTGGGCCCATTTAAAAAAAATCCTTTTGTTGACTTGAGATACACACACGTATAAGGAGTGTTTAAACGTTACCGACAACACTTAACTTTTGTGGTTGTTTTATTTGCACTACATCCATTTAAGGACAAGACTATGTAAATGCAAAGGATTTTTTTTTCAGGCACATTTTGATCCTGAAACCTTCTATAGAATAGTTACGAAAAAACTTATAAAATACAATTTTTTTTTTTGTGATCAACATTGATAACATTTAACTATATTGTTAGTATTATTTTATTAGTATTGATAATTATGTTAAATTGGATTTAATGGCTTTTTTTTAGCTTTCAGATAAAGAACGCTCTTCATATGAAAATTGAACTGGTACGACCCTGAACCTCTAAAATTTTATACTTTAGATTGTCACAGAAAGTAGTTTGCGGGATTCAAACACGATTCTTTAGAATACACTCAAAGTTTGGTAGACTCTCATTTGAGACAAAGGTCTTAGCGCTTTTGACAACAGAAAAAACGTTAACTAACAGCCCACTTCTGTTGCTACATGGTCTGAGGCAGGGGTGGCGAGACCTTTTCGGCCAATGCATCCGTTAAGGACTAGATGAATTTGGAGCTATTATAATATACCAAGGGCCAGTTTCATAGTCAAGTTTAGTACGCCTCAAGTGCGGCGCTACACTAAGTACATGACGACACCTACCTGAACCAGAATGGAATGGGCCAGTTTCCTATGCGAGAACGGCCCATTCCATTCTGGTTCAGGTAGGTGTCGTCATGTACTTAGTGTAGCGCCGTACTTGAGGCGTACTAAACTTGACTATGAAACTGGCCCCAACTCTTATTTACGTTTTTAAATAAGAATTTAAAAATCAAAACTTGTTGAAAATGATGGAATATGATGAATAACTCGAATAAAATTGTAAACATTTTAATAATGCCTAGATTTCAAAGAAGTTAAAAATGTATTTCATTGTCAAAGTGAGTGTTTTGGACAATATTAATTTCATTCACTCAAAGTAAAAATATTTAAAGTAACACCTTCACTGGAAAAATACTATAAATTAATATAGTCTATATTTTAAAATTAAAAAATTACGTAATATTTCCCAAATTAGATTGAAGTATGTTGTACTTTGCTAGCCAAGATGTTGATGTTCAGTTAGTATTTCCTTGTCTTCTTTAGCACACAAGACGCACTTAAATGCAAGCCAAGACGATATATAGCCGTTGACGTCACAAAGTTCATTGTGACGTGACATGACTTAGAAAAATATATTTATTAAATGTTTATTTTTTCCAAGTCGGCGTGCCACCCAAATCGTGTCATGGCTTTGCCACCCCTGCCTGATCTAAGGCATCACTCTCGCCATATACCAATAACGGGGAGCCCGGGGTACGATCCCAGTAGGATTTACTGAGGGTGATTTTTCCCTAGATGGTTTTCCACTCCCCCTCCACGCAGATTCCGGTAAACTTCCTCTTAATTCAACCTTCCCCATCCTTAGCACACTAGAGAGTAATTAGTATATATGTGTACAAACCGAACGGGTAGTAAAACGTGGTTCTAAAAAAAAAAAGCTAACAAATACCGTTACAAACTTAGTTTGAAATCTATGTTTATCAAAACCTCTCCGATACACGATTCAAATGAGCACACATCATCCTAGAATTTTTTTATTCGAGAAAATTCAACTTAAAGTTAAATTTACTCTCTAATATGGGATGTACTGTACATAAATTTCCACGAAAAAGAAAAGAAAAAGGATAATTTTTACATTCTTTTTAGGCCTACAGTCTCTCAAAGATGTTTCTATTATGTGTTCCTAAAGTTGTTTTGCTTTTATTGATACATATTATTTATTATATTTACCGTAGCTTATACTGAAGTATAAGTTTGAAGTGATTAGCCACTAACTTCTTACGGTAAGTGTATTTATTATAATCAATGACAAAAGTCGAAAAAAATGTTTAAAGTTTGTGTCAGTACCAAATGTTTTTCTTGAAATTAATATTTTTTTTCCTTGAAATTGACGATTAAATTATTGTTCTTTTAGTTATAATTTGAGTAGTTCACTGTTAGCTGGAATTAGCAATTAAAAGTGTGTTTTAATCAATAATTTTGTGTTTAAACATTTTGTTCCCTCTCTGCTTCTATTAGCTTCCCTCCATCTACTCGATTTATCCCTTATTTACTTCCCCATACTGAGAAAAAACAGTGTGTAGTAATGAATCTAACGTTTTATGTGTTTCTAAACCCAAAAGAGTGGATTTTACCATTCATTTTGTCCCCACGTCTATCTGTTCCTGGCCATGAACCTGAAATAATTTAATCGAATTTTGTTCAAACTTGATATTTGGTTGTTATTTTGACCTTATACCTCAAATTAAGGATAGTTTACTGATGAGGAATTTTTTTGAATTATTCCACATTTTTTTGAAAATGTCAGACAATTTTGTTTGAAAGTGGTATATTTATGGAGTGTTTTACCTTACTAACAACAATGAATACTTGTTTTTGGGGTAAATATTTTTAAAGGGTGGTTTACTGATGAGTAATTTCAAAAAATTCAAAAAATTTAGTAAATGACTAACGATTTTGTTGAAAATGCATGTCCGAAGTGTGTTTGACATGAACAATTAAATTGTTTTAGTCTTTTTTTTTGGGGGGGTGGGGGAACTTTGATTAAGGACAATTTACTGATGACTGATTAAACAAAAATCTTGGCGATTTGGTTCAAAATATCTATATACTAAGATATATATACAATTATAATTTTTTAAATAAAACACACATATGTATGTATATATAAGTTGTCTTAAAAATGCATTCAATAATTGTTTACTGACAAATGACTTTTGAGAATGAGTCTATTTTAAATAGTGGAAACAATTTAGTTTAACATTGATGCTAGGAGACTATTTTACGCGGTTAATAATGTTGTATGTTGATTTTTTTTAAACAAATTAATTTAAAGCAGTTAGTTAACTTAAAAAGAATTATAGAAAATTTGAAATATTTTGAAATTTGGCTTCAAGATCTAGTTCAAATTGGATATATGGGAATAGTTGTTTATAATAATTAAAAAATCATTTTAATTTTACCAATCTACATCATTCAAGGGTAGTTTACAAAAAATTGATTTTGGAAAAATGATATTTCCAAAAAATATTTTGAACTTAATAAAAATCATATATGAAGAATGTGTATTGTGATTAACAAGATGATTTTTTTTATGAGACAAACTTAATTTGGAGTAGCTTGCCGAACACATATTTAGAAAAAAGGTCCACGTTTTAATACACTATATGAGAAAGTTAGTGCGATTGGTATATACTGTTAATTTTTTCAACATATATTTGGGATACCAAAAATATAGTTGCCTTTGAGATGTAATTTTGTCCTGCTTTTTATTTAAAAATTATGTTTATCATAACTAAACCGAATGTAGGTTGGTAGGTCGTAAGACCATCGGCCTGACGTACCGTGCGCATGGGAGCCAGTACGATCAGCGCCAGACTACACCTGTGGCCAAAGCATGCATGCAAGCCGGCTCATAAAACGCACCGTAGAGAGTTCTTAATGGTTTAAAATTGCATTGCGGCGGTAAAACGTGTCGTAAACACGTGGACCTGCGTGCACGTTCGACTTAAGAAACAAAAACGATCTCTACCTCTAATCTACAGCTAGTCAGATCCGACATTGTAGAGGTTTTTTTTAATGGGTTGGTGTGTGTGTGTATGATGTGTTTTTGAACATAGACTAAAGAGTAAAAGGTTGCTTCAAAACGAGAAGTTGTTTTCATGTTTTTATTCATTTTTTTCACATGTATATAATGTGGACTTTCTGAACAAACTGGTTATTTCAGCTTCACGACATACAAAAACCACAACTTAATAACCCATATCACTACCGACTAACCAGGTTATTAAGTATATGATTAAGCTCAAACTAGAGGAGCGATTTACTACTTCCTTCACTTGACTGGTAACAAGTGAAAACGAGATTAACATTAAAAAAAAACATGTGACCAATAATACATACAACAGTAATGTAGGCCTTTCCTATACGCACACTTCTCAATCTCTAAGTGAAACAAGTAATAAGGTTTAAGAGTTTCCACAGACGTGACTGGATACAAAACATTATGTGATCTCAAGACTGCGCATGCGCAACTTTTTGTAAATTATCATTGATAGTGTGAGAAAATGAAGGGTCGTTCACCACTCTGGAGTGTAGTTAGGTTGTGTGAATGGGGGCAACACTGAGCCACCGAGCAAAATAAAGCAATGTCCTCCACTGATGAAACTAATTTTGCGTCTAGGATAATACTCCATTTTAATTTTAACTTTATTCTCTGTCAATTTTTATTTTCTCGCTATCTTACAGGTAGAGAAAGAATTGTGATCGTAAACAAAAAAACTCGAGATTTTGATGAATATCGATGTTTCATGACCCCCCGAATCCGAAAAAGTGGTTTTTGAATTTCCATCTGTCTGTCTGTCTGTACCTCCAACTAGAGCCTAAACTATTTTACCGATCGGGCTAAAACTTTGTTTTTAGGGTTTTCATAGAGTTGCCCCGAGGGGTTTTTGGAATTAGATATCTAACCCTAAAATTAAAAGCAATGCGATGACATGAAGATGTGAAACACCTAATAAAATCTCAAGAATTTTAACCGGAAGTCTAAATTTGAATACGAAGTGTTGACCCTTGTGGACCCAATATTGATCTTTTTTATCGGTCCAAACATACGATTGAGGACATTAATTCTTTAAAAATAAAATCATAAAATTTCAAACCGCAACTCAAAAAATGTTTTACTTAAGGATAGTGCAATTTATTCTTGGGTTTGCTAGTGTATAATATTTTGATTCACATATTTTACGAGTTTTGAGTAAATATTTCCATTTTTAAACAATAGAGTGTGAAAGTCCATGCGTAGCTACGTACCATTTATTAATATATGAGAAGGGTCCAAAACAATATAATTACAGGCTACAAAATCTATTTCCCTCTACTAAAGACAATAATTGGTAAAAGAATAAGTAAAATAAGTATTTTAAGTGCCTATTATTTTGACCAAAAGAGGTTTTTTTAAGCACAAAGAATAATTTTAGCGTTAATATTTCTACTCATAGCGCTATACATCTTAAATTGTAGTTGTTTTGCCACCATTTTTAACAAAATAAAATATTTCACATATCAACTTTGCATGCTGATGTAAAACTTTTTAACCAATGAAATCTAATAATTCTATATTTTCCACAAATCAAGTTATTTATGAGAATTACTGTTAAAAACTAAACAGATACTTTCAAAGGAGATGAATTAAAATAGTTTTTAGTAGCCTAATTTCCCAAATGAGAGAAATGACCAAAGCTACCGCGAACAAGGTACACCGTTTATGATGCCTTTATGAATAATATATTAACACAGGTTATTTTATGGTTCGTATTTTTTCTACCGATCTGAAATGCTAATCATTGGAACTGGTTAGTCAATTTTTAATACGTGTTTAGTAATGATATCAAAAGTTAAAAAATACCGTACACTCGCGTTAAAAATAAAAATGTGTGAAGGGTACTAGGTATTATGTGTGGCACAGAGTTATTGGTTTGTAAGTCGCCTGCTGATATAATTAGTTGTTTAAGAAATACCGTGTTAAATAATCCCTCGTAAAATATAACACTTAAATTATACAAACCAGTTTTTATAAGAGGCGTATTTTAGAAAATAAAAACATATATTTTGTTGTTACATTAAATATTGGTGTTATTTTATAGGTATTGATAGCATACACGTGTCAAAAGTAGCAGATTCAGATCACATGACTTGGCATACGAATACGCAAAGGTAAATCAAGTAACTTTTTTTCCATACCGATGAAAACTGGAATTTATTTTGATCAGAGCGGGATTGGAATCACGAAGTCTCTTAGAGGATGTCATTCAGTTCTCTCGCTTGTAAATATGTTAAACATTCTACAAATATGACACCTAATCTCTTTGAATGTTTTGTTACACGTTGTTTACATTTCTGCAGCCCATTAAGTTTATTGAACTAGCTAGTTCACAATGCACATCGATACAATCTTGACTGGAATATTATATGAATGGTGTTATATATATATCACAAACTTTCTCATATCTCTCTTTTTGTGACGGTTGCTTTAATCTAGGTATAAACATACCTGTCCAATCCTGACTGAAATATTATTTAAACGGTTCAAAATTTTGCATAAAAATTCTCACGTCTCTCATATGTAACGGTTGCTTCAATTTGAGTGAAAACTTAAAAATATGTTATTTTTTTTGTCACCACGTCTTACTAACCGTCCACAGGTTATAAACATAAGACCTAAGTAACCAAATGTGTTAAGTATGAAAAAGATTGAATTTAAAGAAATTGGAGGGAAGGGGGAAAAGCATTAAAAAAAATACTCAGTACACCCGTCCGGGATTCGAACTACGATCTACCTGCTATCGGAAATACGGTCTATGGTGAGAGTGAGCCGTTAGTCTCTTAGACCATTCAACCACTGAAGTGGGTAAAATACGCGTTCAGTTGAGGTTGATTAAGCGTAGAACGTGAAACACCATTGTAGTTTATAGAAGTGGGAAAAATTGGTATAAGATTCTAATTTCCCAAAATTAATTTCAAGAATGATCACCGACAAACCAGACCAGACAAGGCTGACATTTTAGCCCACGTCTGTCTTGTAAAGTTTGCTAAGCCGCTGACGGGGAGGTCAACGTTTGAGTCTCACTTAGGTTTACAGAGATATTTTTCATAAACTAATTTCAACTCTCCTTCCACGTACATTCGGGTACATTTCTTATAGATTATACCTTTCTCGAACATATCCCATTGGTGTGAATCAGTTGTTATCAAAGGCTATGCCGCTAAGTTCACTAATCTTGCTACGGAATTGTTGACACTATGTTATTGTTGTGAAAAAAAATTAAAAGTAGTTTCATTAAATTATAGTTTTTAAAAATAAATAAAAGAAAAATGTTCAAAAGTTTAATATATTTATTTTCAAGAGAGTTTAATGGCTTACAATCAAAGAGTTGAGTAATTAATTAATGAGTCAAAGTGAGCCTATCACTTCTTATACAAAATTTCAATTTATGCACATACACTTTTTTTATAGCTCCACGTCTTACTACCTATTCAGTCTATATACTTATGTACTAATTAAGCTAATGGGTTAGGAATAAGGAAGCTTGAATTTAGAGGAAGTGTTCTCCCATTTGCGTGGAGAGAGAATGGGAAACCATTTTTTTAAACACCCTCAGTACACTCGACCAGTACTGAACTACCACATCCACGTCATCAACAGTCTAGTTTATTGCTAGAATGACGCCTTAGACCATGCGGCCACCAAAACGGATAATTCCCTGCTCATCTGAGATAAGACTTTCCGAGCCTTCGCATAACGTAGTGTCTACCAACTTGCACCTTTCAGTGTGCCGCGAGAAATCACGTAAAAGACTAGTGTGCCGTGAACAATAATAGATTGAGCACTACTGGTGTAGATATTCGGAGAGCCCGGCCTGCTATTAGGACGTGGAGTACAAAGATAAAAAAAAAAACACCTGCATTTCTTCCTGAAGGGTGGTGGCCCGATTACACTTTTTTTTTTAGTGCACGTACCTGTTTCAGGTCCAAGGTGATGGTGACCCATTCATACTGGTGTCCGTTCTGCAAACTGGGACTCTGCCACCAGCTGGTGGTGCCGTCAATGGCGCGCTCGATGGGGTGCCTCTTGGCGGGGTCGGGGGAATGCGCGTCACACACCCCGCACTGCGGAGCACGCATCTGCACGTGTTCCACCAGCTTGCAGTACACCTCCGGCCCCGCCTCGCCACACGTCGCGTTCGCCGTGATGTGCGCGCGTGCCGCCAGGTTGAACACGTTCGGGAACAGACCCCCGACGCTCGTTACTCCGTTGCCGTTAGCGTTATAGTCCGAGGGGTGTAGTTCTGCAGGACAAAGAAATGTATATACAATCCAATTTTTAATGGAAGGACATTTATCCGGTAGTTATAAAAGCGACTGGGTCTAATTCCACGTAGTAATACGCCAATCCCACAAACAAGGTGTACACCAGACCCACAGCCTCCAGGTTAAAATGGCTGCGCTCATTATGAGAGTTTTGAGTCCTTCAACACGGGGATGGCTCGAAAAGTCTCAAGTGACATTTTTAAAAACAGTTCACTTTAAAGGTGGTTTTACTAGAGAATTACAAATATTACCTTCTAATTTCAATAAACTGGCCTTCACAAAGCTAGGTTCAGGTATCGGCCCCACCCCTTTCCATAAACTAACCCTTAAACGAGCCTACTCAGACTGTAAATGACAAAGAAAACATATAATACAATGGTCCTCTTTTTATTCACGCGAATGTTCAAATCTTGTCAAGTTGTAAACAATGTTCAACTACTATCGGCTAGTTATTTGTATGAAAAGGTTTATTCATCGAGAGGAGGTAAGGGGGGAGTTTGTGGTGTTGGCGGGATTGCTGGTAAATGAACAGTGTTCGATCCACCACCACTTTACAACGAATAATTTGAAAGTGTGTCGTTTCACTTGGAAGTTCTGTTATCCCTTAGAACTGCATCGAGCACTCTCTAATACCTAAGAACTCGCCCTGGCTCAAGGAGCGTTGCAAATCTCCCTTAAATCTGAGTGTCCGGTGTATACCTTAACTTTGGCCAAGTCATGCAATCTGCAGCTGTTAATTTTAATAGAATCAATACATAAAATAACATTAATAATGTAGTGTAATATAATTGTGAGTAGAACAAAAATTTGTATTTTATTAAAAACGATTGTTGGACTGTGTATACATTCAATACCAAGGCTCCCCGCACCAATGAACCCGTAGTTTAAGGTGTCAGACTCGCTCTAGACTGTATTTCCTGTGACAAGGAGGCTGAGGTACGAATATAGGTATTTTTTTTTTTAAAAACTTGTGATTCATCCCTGTTCTCCTCCCATATCCCTCTACTCTTAAAACTATTGCGGAGGTACATAGCCTCCAAAGTTAGCCTTTAAAATCCTTATCCCTTGGATTAAAACAATAACAGCCATGTCCATTTTATTTTACTAATCCTTTCAACACCAAGCGGAATAACGACTTTATTATAAGGGGTAGAAATGAATAGAGTATAATTGAGAGAAAGTCCCTTTGCTTTAGAGGGGTGGTATAGAAACACAGGAGTTAATCAAATAACGAGATACACCTTCCATTGCACTTGAGCGAGATTCAAACTCCGACCTCCCGTTCTCTAGATATCGAGTATATTGTAAAACCTGATGGCTTGGACCTCGCGACCACCGGTGGAGGTGACGGATTTTGGAGACAACATGTCACCTTTTCCCAGGTACATCACAGTCAATGCTCATGTGTGCTCGTATCACAATTTTTTTTCATGATTATTTGGTTGTGGAAACATATTTTTTATAGATCATTAATTGGTGATTTTTTGAGATTTTGAATTTTTTTGATATTGAGTAGTTTTTTAGTCGTTTGAAGACATTTTAAAGGCATTTTTTAAGCATTTATTATGTATAAGTATATATGTTTTTAAATACTGACGATATTTTATAAACGCATGCAATTACATTTTCAGACATTAAACTTTTCAACGCATGGTTGTCGTAATGAGAAGATAATGTAGCCAATTAACTTAATATCCTCTTTGCTTGTCTGGATGTAAACACACATTCCTGGTGAGAGACTGCAACTATGCTGAAGAGGGTTGCGTTGTGAAGGAGTAACTATTACATCTAGAGCAGATATTTGATAAAATCGATATGTTATTTAGAAAAATGCAAGAGTTTAGTTGTTAAATGTTTTTAATTGCATGGGTATCTTAATAGTTTCCACTTTTGTAAAGTGAGTGTTTGATTTAGTCGTGTGTGTTTTTGTTGATATTTTTAATTATTTTTCTTGATAATTTTAAGTAATTTTTTTAGAATTTCTAGGTTATTTTCTAGGTCATCATTTGATAGTTTTTAGGTCTTTAAAGCCAGGTCCCTTAAAATAAAATAGAGCGTGGGTTCGATCTTTGTTGAGTAAAACACATGTTAATATCGAAATTTTTGGGCAAACACTTTAGTTCCCGTTGTGTCCACTCGTATGTATAATTATGATATATTTATTCAATAGCATTTTTATATACTCACACACTACCACACAACTTACAAGCTGACTTAACCTAGGTCAGTACCCCTCGTACCCTAACGCCTACTGAGGCACAGAAGTACAAACCCGTTTGGCAAGAGTAATTATATTTGTTAGCGTCACCTAGAATTGAACCAGTGTCTCCTATAATTGTGGTCAACCAGTTTATACACTTGGCACTTATATACACATGTGTAAAGTCTTGTGTCGTTTGATAGATCACCCTCGACTTAACCAACATGAAATTTGGTTTTTAGTGAAGATTCTCTTATTTAAAAAAAATAAAGTAGTTAGTTGTCTGATAATACTTATACGTAAATTATTACGGCTATAATTTATCTACCTTTGTTTTAAGAGTCTCTTGTAGTAAATGTCATATCCCAGAAGGGTAGATATGTTAAGTCCTCAAGACCACGAAGCACTAAGTTTATTGTTTACGATAGTTTTATGTTTATACTGATTAGTCCAATTGGGTTCATGAAAGGGGTAAAAAGAAAGCCTCAGTACCGGCGAGATAAAGTAAACTCTAAGTTTACCTCCACCATTCTGGGGGACCGCTATATGTATTTTTTAATTGTGTGTAATTTAATGTGTATTTTTTTAAATGCAAATATCTATTAGCACGTGACTTAAAGTGGGGGTGTAGATGATGCGATAAAAGGTGTTTTTGCAGTGTTTATAAATTTTTTTTGTTCAAAATAAATACAATATTTCTCCAACTCAATCATAGAGTGTAATTTTCTTCATATAGTGACACCAACAGTTCTTTAATATCTGTCGAGGGTGTCCTGGAATTGAATTAGGCCCACGACTTTTTCTATTACTTTAAAAAGTTTGTCATCGAATGCCGCTATGCTCATGGCAGATATTCAAGAGCTGTAGATATTACCATGTGAATAAAATTAAACTACATGTTTTTATATTTTTTGCTGTATGATTGCAAAACACCTTTTCTCACGAATCATCTTAAGAGGGACACTTAACGGACGTCCAGAAATATCACATTACCTAAGATGTCGTTTAATAGTCGATGCTAAAATGTAAACTAAGAGTATAAACATATCCCTAAGGGATTTAAAGCCTTAACTCTTAAGTGTTATCGTTTTAACTAAATTCATGCAAAAGATTAAATTAGCTCAGTTTCTAAGAAGTTTCAAGCGAAATGTTACAGTTTTTAAATAAAAATATATGCCTATAAGCATATATCTAGTCTTCATTTAACAATTGAAGTTAAATTTTAATAGAGCCACCACAGAAAATTTCAAGTGAATAAGCCTACTGTTTCAAAGATTTAAACTTCATAACTCTCATTTCCATGAGAAATACAACACCGTGGGAATATTTCACTTACAAAACCTTGTAAAAAAAACGACAACCAAGAACCAGCTTCGGTGGCCGCGTGGTCTATGGCACTATCTCGCAATAGTCTGATTTCCAATGACAGGTAGATCAAGGTTCATTCCCGGTCGGGTACATTTAGAGTGGTTTTTCCTAAATGGTTTTCCACGCAAATGCAGATCCTCCTAAATTCAACATTCTTCATCCCCAACATATTTGATTAATTTATGCCTAAGCTTACAACCCGAACGGGTAGTAAAACACGATGCTAAAAAAAATGTGTTTCTTACTGTAAGCAAATGGGCAAAATAAGCGTTAAGATATTATGTATATTTTAAAAGAATAACAAAGACAAATTTAGAAACAAACACGTATTTTCAATCAGAGTTTCCTCGTAATCATCTCTACCTCTTTATAACAAGTCATCAATAGCCATAGTGTTAAAATGTATTAAGAATAAAATAATAATACTGACTAATAGTACATTTAATTTGAAAATAAAGATAATTTTTAACAAAGTGTAAGCTTAGCATGCTTTTTAAGGATGAATAAATTTGTGTAAGAAAAGTGGGACTACACATTTTTGTTCACAAGCTTAGAGCTGTTATTTTCCAAGCCAATCTCAAGGTTAGTGAGATTGCACTTCCCCTGAAAGCGAGATTTCCATCCTGGGGTCCGTGTAAAAAAATCTATATTTTAAAGTTATTCTTAATTTGTATTTTCACAGCACATAAAAATATTCGCTATTCACAATATGTTGTAATGATTCTAAATTTTATATTTAATATTTTTTCCAAATGTATATATTTATTTTCGGTATAATTTTCTATGGATTTATTTGGTGATCTGGTGGTGTAGGGGTAAGCTGTCGGGCTTCTGTGCTGGGGGTCCAGGGTTCAATCCTCAGTCCCGGCACAGATTTATCTGATTGCCAAACCCTTCCTTCACCTCTGACAAGACGTGTATTAATCACAACTTGTGGATGTGGGGAATGCCAGGCCTCCACCGTGGTTCGGATTCCACGTTAAACTGTAGGTCCTTCATTTCATCTCACAATCACCCTATCATTACACATTAGCGTAAGTCCGTATAACCCGAATGGGTAGTAAGATACGGTGCTAATAATAATTCTATCTATATAACTATTTTGTTTTATTTAATTTGAATACTCTTAATATAATTTTATTTGATTGCCACACCAAATTAGCGCTGCGTTTATTTAATTTGTCACTAACTTTTCCTGTTGTAAACTTTTGGAAATTTTCCATGAAGACGTATCTTCCTTTGTTTGGACAGGAAGTCCTGATACAAAGGACGATCCTCGTTCACTCTCGGCTGAAACTTCAACTTTTGTGCGCGTTGTTCGACGGGAATCCAGGATTATTAACGTAATACTGATATCAATCACACTAAATATGTATTTAAAAAATAATTAAATATTTGCAGATATTGATATAGTAAAATATATTTAAATTAAAAAGCGTTTAATGTATATTAATTAATATTAAACTACTTGTAGAATCTAAGTCTGAGAACAGCATTGCATAATAGACACCACAATAGTTGATCAGTCATCATTTCAACAATATACTAAAATAACCGGGCAGTAATCATATACACCATAAAATAGTAGCAAATCGTGGGGCGTGTATTATATAAATAGTAGTCCAAAGCGGAGCATGCACGCCCGTACTCCATTATGCTTCAACATATTATTATTTTACCCGTTACTGTTTGACTAAAGAGTTTTTAATAATTTTTTCGTTTGGCGCCACGTATTACTACATGTTCAGTTTATACGCATGTATACTAATTACGCTAATGATCTAAGGATCAATAAGGATGAATTCAGAGAAGGTGTACCCACGTTTGCATGGAGGGAGAGGGGAAAACAATTGATGAAAACCAACCTCAGTACACCTGGCCAGGATTCGAACCCTGATCTCCCCGTCATCGGTAGTCTAGTATATTGCGAGAGTGAGGCCTAAGACCATGCGGACACCTAAGCTGCTCTTTTCATTTTTACTAATATGAAATGTGTTAAGTAGAATACCAGAATCATGTGCCTAGGTTTTTTAATTTCACATCGTATGGTGGGGGAGATCAGTGGAGCTTCAGGGAGGGGGGGGGGG